>VDFB02020308.1:0-29495 GCA_007258455.2 Sequoia sempervirens
TAAGTTTGACCTCTGAGGCCTCATGGACAAAAAAATGACTTTATCTCCTCTACGTTGTAGCATTTTTTAATTCATAAACACCTTCCTCCTTTGGTTGAGGTTGCTTTCTCTTCTTACCTCTATTGTATCTACAAATTCTGTTGTCTCATCTATTTCCACCCACTTTCCTCTAAGTGATTTAGTATTTCTACGTCGTCCACATCCTCTCTCCATGGCCTCCTCTGTGAATAAAAATTATGCCACATAAGCTCTCATTGCACTACTGCTAAGAAGGAAAAAGCAACTTGCAGGACCGTGGTAAAAATTGCTATATCGCACTGAGTTGATGAAGGAGCTGCGGGACAGTGGTGGTCACCGCACTACCACACGCCAATGGTAGACGACTTGCAGGACTGCAAGAGTCACTGCAACACCATCAGGAATAGAAGGAAGACTCGTGTGCCACCATAGAAGCTTCCATCGCACTACCACCAAGAAGGATGAAGCACCTTGCGTTAAAACCGCTCTACCACACTAAGCTGATGAAGAGGCCACGGGACAACGATGGTCACAAAAACAAGGCAGGAGTTGGAATTCTTTCCAACACTTGGTCCTATGATACACAACAATGAAAATAGTCAGTATACAAAAATGATAGGCACTAAATTAGGTGCACTTGGCGCTTCCTTATACGTCCCAAGCAGATTACATTAACGGCCAAAAGTCGGTGCTAAAGTTGGCATTAACTAATGCTAACTAAAGCGCAACTAATGAATCAAAATAAAAAATTTAAAACTTTCCTACGTCAAGGAAGAAATCATACGACAATAAAGGGAAAAATGTGGCTCAAAGGAAGAGAGCAGGGCACTACCAACAACTAATGAGTGAATGAGAGATTTTAATGACATCCATGAGACCAAGCGACCTAAGGGACCGAGAACCAAAAAGCTAAGAAATCTTCAAACTCTTTTCCATGTTACAATTTTGACCAAAAAACTAGTTGTCTTGTTGATCTTCTCCTCCTCAAATAACTTGTGCAGATTGTCAGCCTTTAAGTTTAATTTTTATGAGAAATTCGATTTAGTTTGCGACACCATAGGTAAGGTTACATTTTTTTTTTCTTGCTTGAATTTTTTATTGTTTACTACTCTTTGTATTACATTCAAATTTGTGATTGTTTACTGATTCATGGCTTCACCAGTCTAGGAAACCTCTAAATTTTCCCATCATTATAAATTGTAAATTCTTTGAGAAACCAACAAAAAAATGTACCCTACCCATTTGAGCTTTGGCTCAAAATATTATAGCACAAAGCGAGGATTCCTCTATATTCTTTCCCTAACCTGGGTATCAAGGAAATAGTGAACTGCTTGGAAAATATGGGAATTAGGTCTGTCACTATTGAGCAACTACTAAAAATAAACACAAAAACAAATTGGTTTTTCCCAGTCATGCCATAGTCACTGATGGTATGACAAATTCGTGCAAGATTGCATTATGAAAGAGTTTCAATGATAAGGTTATCAACACTAAGAAAACTGAGCAAACATATTTTCCCTAGGTTATCAACACTAAGCAAACCCAACGAACATATTTTCCCACAAAAAAAAAAAACCTTCATACCACAAACTAGATGAAAACTTTCATACTTGACAGTGTGTACTTTGTTTTCCACCACAAACTGGATGAATATAATTTTCCCTAGGTCACCTCAAAATGTCAAGCAATTGAGGGAAGTGAGCATTACAACAAACTCTGGCCACAATGAGGTAATTCATTACCAATTTATAGATTTGTAAATGTTTCCATTGTTTCTTTGAATTTTACTTTTTAGTTTTTTTATTTCTAAATTTAAAAGAAGAAATATAATTTAAATATATATATAAGGACATGAGACTAACAAAGATAAAGAGGAATTGGCTTCCATATTTGGGGTAGATGCAGTGAACAAATTGGTTAATGTGGACTGGACAACACTTGTCAGATACATAGAAAAATAATCTATTAACACCCCTCAAACATTGCAAACAAATCAATTGATTCCCCAACCAGTCTTGGATATAGCAGAAGATCTAGGAAGAAATTAGTGATAGTAAACTCTAAGAATGTGGAATAGGGAGAAAATAATTCCACTCCTGGGGCATAGAGTTCCACCACGCTATGTTATCAATCTTGCATTGGTAGCTACAATACAAGGATAGAATACGAGGTGGTTTCAAGGGAAGTCTGAATGATAGATGCTAGGAAAACATTTGTGAATAGGTTGAAGGAATCATGCCTTCAATGGTTCAAAGACCATCTACATTTTCCATTCTCAAAGATACCCATGCACCTAAAAAAAGTAGTTATCCATGACATGGAGACTGATTTTGGCATAGGTTGGTCTGTAAAGAAGATAAAGCTACGAATGTCTCAAAACTGCAAGAAATTTTGGTGCAACCAAATAAAGAAGATTAAAAAAATCCCTCTTGAGCTAAGGTAGAAAAAAAGGCCAATAGATGTAAGTGTGAAAGTATGGAGAGAGCTTGTAAAAGCATATGAGAAGTTTGATGCACAGAGGAAGTCCGGTGAGGAGAGTACGTAGGTATTTGAATTTACTCATAAGATTATATCAAATTTATTAAATGATATTTAAATTTTATTTGTGCACAGTTAAATTGAATTAGTATATGTTTCAGAATAAGGCCTCCAAGGCTAGGCTTGAGAAACATCGTGCCATGCATCGCAGTGGCCAGAAAGGTTTACAGGCCTTGATCTGTACATTTGTAAGTATATTTAATTTGTTAAAGTTTTTTTTTTTCATTGGAAAAATTAAATGATTGCATATTAATTAGTTTAGCTAGTCCATGTGCCATGTTTTGACAGGAGGAGAAATATGGCCGCCATCCAAAGCAATTTGAAAAGAATATGTTACAAAACAAAAAGTGGAATGATTTTGTAATCTGGATGGAGAACGGGGTATCAATAGTTGAGTTTCAATAACTTAGTTGGATATTGTTGTGTTAATATGTCAATTTGCATCTCTTGTGTTGAGTTGTTTATTGATGCATAGGATGAGTAAATAGAGCTCAAATATTATGATTACAAGATGATTGTTTATGTGCATGAATAAATAGTATAAGGATGTAGATGAACTCAATTCATCTAACTTTATGTCTCTTGGTAGGAATTCCTCTTGAATATCTAATATTAGGTGCCTGAGACTTCCCTATAGCTTTTACCTTTCGTTGCCACCTTTTCTCTTCACTGTGAGACTCATCTCCTTTTTCCTTATATGCATTTTTTGCTTTGACTTTTAATTCATTCCATGTTTTACCTTCCTCCTCTTCAAAATCTTCTTCTTCTTCTTCTTCATCCTCCTCTAACTCCACAAGAGATTCATCTTTTGAACCTTCCTCATCTAATTCTGATTCCTCTTCTACATTAGAGGGTCCATAACCTTGATCTCACTCTTCTGAATTATCAGAATTAAAATCACTAGATTCCATATTCAAAAATTCCCAACCACCATCTTAAAAAAAAATATTTGGATCATCAGTAATACTCTTCAAAATTGGTCGCCAATTCAAGTTCATTCTGCTTTCATAATACTTTATATATGTGGAGATCAACCATCCCTTGATGCCATAAAGCAAAGATTGAGGAATGGTGTACATGCGGAGTACATCCCGCTTGAAGTCTTTGAAAACAATAGCCATATCAAATGCCTTTTTCCCAAGCCATACTCTCTCAAGGTTAACAATCTCAATCTCACTAATAGTGATTACTAAGAAAGGTAATTCCACCAACTCTACCAAACAGTTTACCGTAGGAACAATAAAAGTAGAGGCTTTGAAAGAAACTCCATGAAAACCAAGCTCTCTAAATGGTATATCAAACTCTAGTTCAAAATATTTTAGATGAGGTTGAGCTCCCATATATGCTCTCTTACTCGCTTTGAAAAATCCTTGAAACTCTGTATTGATTTTATTTTTCCTATCCCTCTCTTGTTGTTCATCCTCAATTTAATCAGGGTCATACATTGACCTTCTTGCCCCTCCTAAAGTTTGGACCACATCCATTACCTCCACATAAAACTGGACATACTTGGTATTCTTGGTTCCCATGCCATGATATGGTTATGCAAATGAAAGTGAAGCAAAGTAATCATCTCCTTCTCCTCGGGCTAGAAGAATGCATGCTTAATGTTTTGATACATGATATCATCTCTCTCTTATGCTCTCATGGTTGAATACTGAAATCTAGTATGGTGGGCCTCCAGAGTTCCAATCATCTTTCTTCCTCTTTCCACCAAATGTTGGCTTGATCCACATGTCTACCAGTGTAATTTGGTTTTGTTTTTTGAAAGCTGAAGTTTCTCCTAAGTCACCAATGTATCTCTCTCTTCCTTTTCAGACTCTTTCATTGCTACAAATCGTCTCTGGGATTTTATCATCTATTCCACATGTTTGATGTGTTTTGAATCCTTGCATCTAAAGGAAATTTCCTTAACATAAATACTACTAGGGAATTTCAATGTTACCATTGTAGTTGGCATTAAAGTCGATACCTACAACATTGAATATTATCCTTATATAATAATTCCCTCCATCTTGTTGGCTTGTAACACTCTTGATGGTGGCTACAAGAAATTTGATTCTGATTCCTCCTCTACATCAGAGGGTTCATAACCTTGATCTCACTCTTCTGAATTATTAGAATTAGAATCACTAGCTTCCATATTCAAAAATTCCCAACCACCATCTTCAAAAAATTTATCTGGATCATTTGTAATACTCTTCAAAATTGGCGGCTAGTTCAAGTTCATTATGCTTTCATAGTACTTTATATCCATGGAGTTCAACCATCCCTTGATGCCATCAAGTGAAGATTGAGGAATGACATCAATGCGAATGACATCAATGCGAAGTACATCCCGCTTGAAGTCTTTGAAAATAATAGCCATATCAAATGCCTTTTGCCCAAGTCATACTTTCTCAAGGTTAAAAATATCAATCTCAAGTATTAGCTAGGGAATTTGAAATTTTATTATGGTATGTGAACTTTGATATGATGTAATATGATTATGGTTTCACCTCATATGTTGTAATATTAGATATATATAAAATTATTGCATGAAATAAATAATTACTTTTCATTCTAAATGTTTTTCTTTTGCAAAACACGAGTTTTCCAAAAGATCAAGATGATCCTCAACATGATATAGATCCACAAAATATTGGTTATGCATGTACAAATCACATGGTAGAGGATGATGATGATGCAGATGCGGAAGACACCGAGGCCGATGACAATGATGATGACGACAACGATGATGATGATGATCACGATGGTGATCATGATGATGAGACAGTTGGTGATAGTAACGAGTGGCATTCATGATCATATAGACTGCATCATGGATCATTGTTGATATATCGTTATGATGACTCTTTTCATTGTTACTATCATATGTATCATTTTCATGGCCTACAGTACTATATTATTGAGTTGTATCATATTGACATGTATCATTTTCAAAATTTCACTATATCATTTGGACATGTATCATCTTGACTTGTATCAGTTTGAGTTACATAATTTATCAATTTTATTTATATCATTTGTACATGTATCATTTTCACTTATGTCGACTGTTGGATGTATCATTTTGACATGTTTTTGATGTACTAGCATATTTGAATTTCACTTGTTTTAGTTATATATGATGATGATCTTAAATCAATATTGACTTGTCAATTTATATATATTAAAAGCGGTCAATGATTTTTGGATGGATATTTATTACGTATGATGATTTTAATTTACTACTTAGGATGGATGTTGTCAAATTCAATCAAACTATAGATATTTGACTCACTTGTTTTAATTATAGATGATGATCATGTTACAATAATAGTTCAGGCGGTGATGAAAGGTAAAATTAATGTTTGGCACCTCCAGAATGTAATTGAAAGTTTTGTGGTGAGCCACATTAAAAGAGGTGGTAATGTGGAAGCAGATATTGTCTTATCTAAATGGGCTCTAAATTTTGGTGAAACGAGGGAATTTAGGTTGAAGGATTTTAGAGGTGTTAAGTTAACGGACAACGCCTTAAATGAACAAGGTGGTGAAGTGAGTGAAGTAGGTTTGACATGACAAGCGAAGGCAAGGGTGGCGGGCAGTGGTGAAGTACTTCATTAATAGAAAGTGTGGGAAATCCAAGATGGTGTTAAATGCAAGCCCTCGATTAAGATGTGTTAATTGCATTTGGAAAGGGTCGAGAAAAACTCTACAACAAACTTTGGTGGTGGCGGCGCTCAGGAGAAATGGAAGCCAATTTCACCTTCCAGTCATGAAGATTTTGGAACCATTTTATGGAGAGACATTCGGAAAATGACTGCAGGTCCTTTTCCTTGTTCACGAAGAGCAGCTAGTGCAGTGTGCAAAAATGATTTGTGGCAGGGATTTCAGCTATCTGACACAAAGATACCGAACCAACATGGATGTTTACTCCATAATTGCGGCAAGGGGCTTGGATTTAGGTGAACCAAAGGAAATGGTGAGGATGGTGATGCAAAATATTGTGCATGAATATTTTTTGGCAGGCACAGAGTCCATTCTCGAATGGGCAGTCCCGGGTGTAGGTTTAGATTATTCTAAAGGACTGCTAGATGATGAAATTGAGGATCTCTATGGGAGACTAGGGCTCAAACCCTTTATTCATTGGCCCGAAGGAAAATACAAAGCTCATTTTCGTGAGGAAGTGCATTTGGGATGGAAAGCGCTAAAACTCTTCATTGAACACTGGCACGGAAAGTGCTAGAAGAAGAAGTTGGGGAAGCAGCGAAAGAAGAAGCCTCTTAAGGAGATAGCCAAGCATCCATTGGGTCCAAGTGGAGCTCATTAAGACTATTCGTGTTTGTTTGTGTCTGATTTTGTTGTATTAAAGTGTGTAACTCTGAACACTGTTAATGGTGGTTATTTTTTGTAAGGATTTTACTAGTAAACAATTACGAGGTTTACTTAATGTTTTACTCTACACATTAAGGTGCCTCTGGTTTTTGTCATTTGTTGTGGAATTTTGGTGGGTAATGACACTGAACAATAGATGTACTTTTTTATCTTTACAAGCAATATAAAAAATTTTGTGGGTAATTGTTTTGTTATTTAATTATATGAGTTAAATAATTAAATTACTTAGTCTATTTCGTGGGTAATTGTCTTATTATTTAATCATGAGTTAAATAATTAAATTACTTAGTCTATAATCATATGACTTATTTAAGAGGTGTGATATATTTAACTAATTAAATTAAAACTATTTAAGAGGCACGATATATTTAACTAATTAAATTGAATTAAAACATATTAAATTAATAAAAGGAAGCAAAACAAGAAGCATTTTTAGAAGCTAAAAAGGAAGCAAAAAAAGAAGCATTTTTAGAAGCAAAAAAGGAAGCAAAACAAAAAGCATTTTTAGAAGGAAAAAAAGAAGCAAAACAAGAAGCATTTTTAGAAGCAAAAAAGGAAGCAAAACAAGAAGCATTTTTAGAAGCAAAAAATGAAGCAAAACAAGAAGCATTTTTAGACACAAAAAAGGAAGCAACAATGGAAGCAAAATTAGAAGCAATCTTGGAAGCAAAATTGGAAGCAAAACTGGAAGCAAACATGGAAGCAAAATTAGAAGCAAACTTGGAAGCAAAACTGGAAGCAAAACCGGAAGCCTAATTGGGTGCTAATTTAGGCACTATTTCTAATGTTATTTCTGATGCTATTTATGACACTATTTTAGGCGTAAACAGAGGTGTTATTTTTGGTGCTAATGGGGGCACTATGATTTTTTGACGCTGATTCTGGTGCTAATTCCAGCACCAAATTTAGCGTAAACATCGGTGCCGAGATGATCATGCTTGTTTGTGTCGAGTTTGGCATCGGCTAGCTTGCCCAGTTTGTGGACTAAAATACACTGAAATTCGACGCTATTTTAGGCGCTATTTTCTTGTTCTACTGTAGTGATTTTCCATAGATTTTTAAACATCAAATCCTAATACCATCAATTAGGTTTCCATCCCCACACTCCATAAAGCATAATTAGATCCATCAAATAGTGGTGTCTCGTTTGAAGAAAGACCCGCTTTTCCTAGCATGTGTCACCCCAGATCTATCTCAAGATTTTAAGCTTCATAAAGAAACTTAGCTTTGATACCAATTGTTAGACACACAAGTACTGAGAGGGGGGTGAATTAGTATTTAATACTTTTTACTTTAAAACACTGCATTCATAATACTATAAAAACATAATCAATCACAATACAAGTAATGAACACATCCACATATGAAAACAATATATTTACATGGAAACCTAGAAGGGAAAAACCATAGTGAGAAAATCTTCTTGGAACTTCTGTTGAAATCCAACCTTGCAAAATATTATAGAAAGTTTACAATAATTTGGCAGGTACAAACCCACAATAATTACAACCCTAAAGGGAGACACCAATCCCCTTGAATTTTGATTTGTAGGAACCAACCTACAGGAGACTCCAATCCCCTTGAATTTTGATTTACATGTACCAACCTATAGGAGACACCAATCCCCTTAGAGAGAGCTTCAATATAATCACTTAGTACTAAATCAAATCAAGAAGCTCCAAACTCACATTATAGAAAGAATGCAGATTATGTTTCAAACAAATCGCTCTACATCAATAGGCAAACACATACTATATCCAGGTGAACATGATATTTCAATTTCACTCAATACACTTAACTTCTCTTCTAAGCTCACACACCAAACACTCACACATTTCACACACCCTTTGTTTTCATGAAATGATCAACAATATATATCCATTTCACAATTTTATAAACATCTTCATGTCATCCTAAAACCTTTTAACATCATCTACAAATGTGCCAAGAAAAGATAAAACTTTAATTCAAAATGATATGAAACGTATAGTTGGCTCGACCCCAAATTAAATACATTATTGTAGGAGTAAGATAATGTCATGCACTTCCTTCTTTCAAAGTTATTCATGAATTACAATCTTCATAGTGTCAATTCTAGATGCTTCATCTAAGACAAGTAATTCTTATGAAACATGAAACTAACATATATTTTGAGTAGCTTTACTTATCTTCAGAATCACAAACAATAATAATGAACAACGGTAGAATGCAACACCAAAAATAATGATACTTCAGTATGGTGTAGATTTTGCTTCTAAGCAATAAACCTTAGAACTTTATTGCAAACAATAATTCCAGACTTCCAAAAATGTAGTAGAAATAAAATAGCTATGGATTATGGTATATATTCAAACTTCTTGAATGTTTCTTTTTACAATAATGATAACATTAACATCTACAACTAACTTTCCACTTTGACATTTATGACAATTTATCAATTTTCTCACCTTTGACATGCCTTTGACATACCTCTAACATACCTTTGACTTCCATGATGACACTATCTCCAATAGTTGATACCAATCACAACCTTGAGAGGGTGATTCTTAACTCTATACCACAAGAAATCATGGTATTTAATATGGATAGCAAAAAACCCAAGGGAACAAGTATAAGATCTAGGAACTATTTCCTACACTCCATAGTTTGGTTTCATTGAGATAATCTTCTAAAGTTGTAATATGTTTGTGTATGGTTTGTAGTGAATATAATAGATGTTGAGTTGTGATACACTTTTCACCTCGAAGTATATCAAAAGCTTGTACTGTTCATATATTATAAACAATAACATACTCTAGTACGTTGAATTTGGTTTTATTTGAACATGGTTTTGAATTACCTCTCAAGGAATGTATGAAAATATTAAAGCATTCATATATAAGAAAAGGAAAAGGGTAGGCAACATATTATCATGTCTCAATGACAACAAAGTTTTTTAAACTTACCTCATCTAAATCATTTTATTTTTCTAATTCACTATTTTCTTATTAAAAAAAATTTATGCATGGTTTGAGGGTTAATAAAGATGAAGGCCATGTAGATCAATTCTTTCAGCTTAAGAATTATAAAAAAGTGCAATAAAAAAATTGATCCCAAAACTAAGATAGAAGGTGGATTGTGTGTTGTTTATAGAGTACATTTATTTGCATCCTAAAATTTTAGTTTAGCCATATGGCTGAAAAATAATATTGCAATTTAATAGAGGATTAACCAGACCACTCTCATATGCAGCCCGAATAATTCCAAATGGAAAGAATGTGGCAATAAAGAAGTTATCAACTAACTCCAAGCAAGGGAATCAAGAGTTTTTGAATGAAGTAGGACTAATATCGGTAGCCCAACATCCAAATCTTGTTAGGCTTCATGGTTGTTGTGTAGAGGGAGATGATCTTCTTTTGGTTTATGAATACATGGAAAATGGCAACCTTGTTGAAGCTTTGTTTGGTATTTAGCTATCTTTTCATAATTAATATATATACATATATAATGTTCTTTTAACAATTTATATGTTAGAAAATTTGAAAAATATCATTGCCATTTATATCAAATGTAAACCCATGATTTAGACAAAATTCTTGATCAATGTGAATAAAGTAGGCATTTTAATGTGAAAAAGGACAAAAATAATTTAGACAGGTATTATGATTTGTCATAGATTGATTAATTCCATTATAAGTCATTCAATTTTTAACTCTTAAAGGATATGGGATGCATCTATGTTAGATCATCTCCTATTCATTTTCTTAAAGTATGGCATTCTATAGCAAATGGAAGAGATAAATAAAGTATAGCAAGTATAAGGCATGATATTATTACTCTTTAATTTTTTTCAAAGGTTTCTTGAGCAATTGTAGCAATCATAGTTTCAAATGTGTATTATGGTGAAGTTTGGTCATAATATTTATTTATTTATTTTTAATTATTTTTTATTGCCTCTAATTACTATCTTTGAAAGCCTCTTGTGTACAACCAACATAATTTGAACTAAACCAATCATAGAATAATTTTATATTTTTCATTTCATAGATAATGATGTGTATAGTGGTCACATATAATTTTTTTCAAAAAAACTAAAAAAAAGAAGTTATTTAAAAATAATCAATACATGTCATTTCATGTTTATGAACCACTTTCTTCAAAAAATAATTAATAAATTTAGAAAAATATGTCCAATCACTAAAAAAATACAAATTTGAAAACTAGACATCATCATTTATAATATGTTTTAATTTCATCAAAAAATAAAAATTTAATTTAAGTCATCAACCATATTACTAGAGTCAATTTTTCTCTTGTTGTTTTCATGGAATTGTACTTGCAAGTCCAAGACTAAGGTTTGGGTTTCCAAGCCCAAAATAAAATCAAAACCATGGATTTCAAATTTAAATTTTATGAAACATATTTTCACTCTAAAATGTGCACCCATCTAAAAAGGAATAAGTATATGATGTCAGTAGAAACAAGTACCAATTTCATTTTAAAATGCACAACCATTTTAAAATGGGTGCATGTTTCTAAATAAATTAGGCACCCATTTTAAAAACCAAAATGGTTACCCATTTCATATAAGTAGGAGTTTAGGTTCGGGATTCTGATTCTAAATGGGTAACCATTTTTTAACGAAACAAGTAGTTGTTCCTATCGAGATTTTTTCTACTTGCAATGCTTACACTAAAAGTAGAATCACCATCTTTCTTTCATCCAATGTATTACTTAATTATTACTATTTTGGAATTTTGAATTAGAAAACTCTATCCTAGAATGCTCATTAGATAGAAAAATAGATTAAAATATATAAAAATTGGAAGGTACATATGGTCGTAGAATTGGGATCTAGTCATATATAAGGGTATGTAGGACGAATATTATTATATTAAATAGTGAAAATCTATATTTTTCCCTTAAAAATATGTCAAAAATCTACTCAGAGATTTAAAAAATAAATTGCATGTTGTTTGAAACATTAAATATAAAATTTCATAAAAGAAACAAAAAATATGACAACTGATAGCAAACGATCCAATCACAAATTCTCACAAATAAAAATAATTTCATATAACTACAGGATAAAATATTCAATGGAAATGTCATCTCTCTACAGGATAAAATATTCAATGGGAATGTCATCTCTCTCTCTCTATTTCTGATTTAATCTCATTTTTTCTCTATCTCTATCTTTGACTCTCTCTCACCCTCCATCCCCCCTTTCTCTTCTCTATCTCTCTTTCCCTCTATATCTCTTCTCTATCTCTTTATCAATTTCACTCTCCTCATATCTCTATCTTTCCCTCTCTATATCTCTCTCTTTATCAATCTCCCTCTTTGAACTCTTTTGTCTTCCTCTTTTACAATATTATAAGGGGGCATACGTATAAACCAAAAAATTTCCTTTGTTTAAGCTTTCATGAGTTGGGGAATCTAATCCATTAGAGTCATTGAGAGGTCAAACCCAACCTAATTGCACCTACAAGATATTTGAACCTTATTGGATGGTGTAATCAAGGAACACACCATCATCTTCAACAATTGTTCTTATGCTTTATGTATCCCTCTCTCTATCTACCAATCTAGATTTTTCTCTATCTCTCTTTTTCTATTTCTCCATGTTTGTTCCTCTCTCTTTCTCTCTCCCTCTCCCTCTCTTTTCTCTATATCTCCCCTTTTCTATCCCACCTTACCCTTGCCCCTCACCATGTGGAAGGTTAGTTAAGTTGTTAGATTTTTTATTTATCTTTAAATTCTTCCCAACTAGAACATAACAAAAATAGATTAGTATAATAAAAACAACTTAAAACAAGATTAAGTACCAATTTTTAAAATAAGATTAAAATTAAAATTAAAAATTTCAAAGAAATATATATTTAAATTTTTTTTATTTAAAAATTATTTTGTAAGATAGACTATAACAAAACTTCTACAAATTTAAAATAAAATAAAAATTTAATATTGTTTTAATCAAATGAAAATATTAAAATTAAAATGATAAATATAATATTTTATTATATTAAACTGTTTAATTTTATATATATATACTATAAATTTAAATCTAAAATATAAAAAACTATTCTAACAATCCTTTCAACCTGTTTTAATTAATTTTTTTAATCAAATAAAAATATTAAAATTGAAATGATAAATATAATATTTTATTATATTAAACTATTTAATTTTCTTTTTATATACTATAAATTTAAATCTCAAAAATATAGACTATTACAACAATCCTTTCAACCTGTTTTATAAAGAAAAATCTTTAATTCTTCTGCTTCCGCCCGTCATTACGTAGCAAGAAATGGAGGACTTCATCGAAGAAAGGCAAGACACTAATGATGCAAGCAAAGGTACATACGAACTAGTTTTTATTTATGCAAAATATGTGTTGTATATGCCTTTATCTGTACCCTTTACAGCTCTGTATAACAGTGGTTGAAGAAAATTAAATTTTCTTTGGGCTCTAGTTTAAAGATGTATTAGCTGCAAAAATGTTAAGAGGTTAATTGATTATTGGTTACCAGATTATATTAATAATAGGTAGTAATTCTATACTGAAGAGAAGGAACGAATGATGTTACAGACGTGCCCAAATCCAGATTCTAAATTCCCAAATTACTTAAGAAATGGTTTTTACACATCATCTTTGTGTTATATATTTGGTTTTACTTTTCTTATATTAAGCTAAAAACATTACAAATAAACCATGAAAGGACACAGATCTGTCAAACCAGCAGTAATGAAACAGAGTAACCCGCTCTAACAACCATACAACAGTTAAGCTTAGCAGAAACATGGAACTATTTTTTTGGGTTGGTTAGTGGAAATATGTTATTTAACATTAATTTTTTGTTGGATTCTTTTCATTAGTTCTTTCCTCATAAAATTTGTATTCCATGTTTCTATACAACTGGTTAAATGTGTTTTCTGCTTAAATTTAAACAGCTGGAGTGTTTTATTAAGGGAAAAGGATAATTTGGAATCTTTTTCTATTTTAATAGAGCAACGAGTGCTTAGGAATTGCTTTTAAAAAAAAGGAAGGCTGAAAATAAGTAGCAATTGCATATTGTCAAAAAATCTTGTGGATCCACAAATTTCTTTCCTTTCTTCTTAATATTTGTTTTTTATTTTTTTAATATTTTTTTACTATACAAATTATTATTAATACTACAAATACAAATGTCATATGACTGCTTTAAAATATAGTAAAATTAAATATTCATGGGCTCACCAGCATCACAAATAATTCTTAAATAAGTTGAACATTGACTACTAGCCAAAATAAACTAAGTAGCTGAATGGAGACCTACCTTATTCAATTATTTTAGATTAATTGAATATACTGATTAACTTTTGTTATTTTTTTGATATTTTGTAAAACATTTTAAAAAGTTAATTTATCTTTTATTTAATATAAATCATAATAAATTAAAAAATAGTAATAAATAAAAGATTATAAAGGAAAAGATAATTAGTTCTTAGATTTTATATTTGACCATCAATATTAATGTTTTTAGGTCAATGGTTTAATCTTTGCCGACTTCACGGGGTTACTATTACTGATTGGGGTGATGGGATTGGAAAGCATTTTGGTTGGATTAGGGTGACTGAATTGTGCATATTTCATGCAATTGTGATTGATAAAGAAAAGTCAAAGAACATTGACTTCGCATGTTCTGTGGCATTGCAGATCTTGCTCACTTATTTCTTGATAGTGAAAAATAATATAAAATATGTGTTGGAGGTATGGAGAAATTCTATGAATTGATTTTGGTAAATTCAGTAAGTTTATTAGTCAATACGTTATATATAGTGTGAGATTTGAGTCTAAAACAAGTCTATTGAGTCATCTGAAAATGAGTTTCAGCGGCTGGGCAGGTGCATGAAGTTGGTCGCACTTTTGTGGCCAAATGGGAAAAAAAATGGGGAAACACATAACACAAGCATGTTCTGTGCTTTTAAAAGAAAAGAAAAAAAGTGAAATGTGTATCATTTGCTTTTCACTATTTCTCAGCTCTGCCCGCAACCAAAAACCCTCATTTTTGAGCTCACGTTCTAGGAGGAAGGACTTCTGCAAATTTCATCAAGAACAATTGGATTTTGTCTACAAATATGGTGCCACGATGACGAAGAGATGTAGGAGGTAAGTATTGTTTACTATTTGTTTTGAATTTGTTAGTTTGAAATTGATTTTGTTTGTTTTAGGTTAGATTTGATTATTTTTTTTAAATCTGTAAAAAATCCTGCAAATCCTCAACAAGAAGAGGAGGTAAATCCTCAACAACAAAATCCTCAACAAAATTGACCTCAACAACAAAATCAACCTCCCTCACCATTCTCTCAATTCCCTCCTGGCACTCAAGAAAATTTGAGGAGTGAAATTGAGAACAATAGAAAACAACTTGAGGATCTTATCAGTAGGTTGAGTGATCCAAATGCTTCAACCACAGAAAGAATGCTTCTAGCAAATTCATTGAAAGACATGTTAAAAAATGTAGATGCAATCACCCAACAAATATCTGGATGGCAAGATGGGAGGCAGACAGCTAGGGCATATTATGCAAACAAATTATCATATAAACAAGTAAAAGATTTAAAAATTAGTAAAGGTGATTTGTGCTCTCTATTCACGACCCTAAAACAAATCAAAATCTTACCCTCAATGTAAAGAGGTTTCCTATTCATTGGTGCCACCACCAAGAGATTAAGAACCATTTTTATGAAAGATGGTATATGGTCTTTGATTACCACCGTGCAATAATTGTGAAGTCCCCAATATTTTCTTAGGAAAATATATAGTGAGTTTGTATTGAACCAAATCCCAAATTATTTTGATATGAGGGAGTTCCAGGGGAGAGGTGGGGGTTTAGCTCAAGATAGGCCCGGTGCATAGCCAGATCCTACACGGCAAGGGAGACGACCTCTCGCTAGGCCACCTCATGAGCAGATTGTGATGTCTGTCATTGCAAAGGAGAGTGCCGACATAGAGACATCGCAGGCAATCACAACTTTGACCCAGAGTGTCATCCATCACACTAGCCCTATTATACAATGCCATCCAAGGGAGTTTTCAAGTGGTGGCCTTCGAACCCATGTGTGTTAATCTTGTGGGGTGACTTGTTCGTATGACCCTACCGACACTCAAGAGGGTGCTACACAAGATCCATATGCTACTATGTAGCCTGATCCATATGCATCTATGGGGATGGAGAGGACCAATGACATTTTGCATGATGCATATGGCATTGACACTCAGGTAAAATTCAACATGTTCATTCAATTTAATTTATTAAATTTTGATTGTGAAATGTAAGATTAACTAATTTAGTTTTATTATTTTAATAAAATTGCAGGGTTACAGTGTAGAGACTGGATACACCAGTCATCCACCTACTTATTTTTGTAGTACACCTATTGGTGGGGTATGTAAAGTTAGTAAACAATTATAAATTTATTACATGTGTTAATAGCATTGTTTTATGAATGGTATTTTAATATGTGATTTTGGATGTTGAACAAGGTACTGTTGGAGGTTTCAAGGAAACACCTCCGAGTGCTAGTAGATTTGATCAAATGTTCACAGAGGTAATATAGAATTTAAAGAGAACTTAAGTAATGAATTCTAAGTTTAATAGATTTGTGTAGTTTATATTCATATTGTTGATCTTACGTTGCATTACACAGATCATTCAAAATCAAAGCATTACTTCAAATTCAATAACTAATAATCAGAAATATATTTGTTTAATACTTGTACTCAAAATTTTGTTCATTAGATCTCATACATTATAGATCATCACATGGATCGCTATTGTGACTTTTTTGTGATTGAATAATTTGTTGTTTTATTTTTAGATGCTGGTGACAGAAACACTGCCAAACGTTACGAGGGCAATGGATATTGGTGTTTCCTCCTCTATACAATCCTCGATGGCTCTAATAGGGGAGGTATGAGGCAAATTACTAAATTTCAATTTACATTCATTGTTATAGATGAACTAGTTCTAGTGAAAAATCAAACCATTATTGATTCATAGTTTAATTCCTACTTGGATGGTTTATACAAGGCTTGAGCATCGGCGTGCAAAATATTTCCATCAAGGAGAGTGATCGTGAGATGGCTGTAAGTGATTATTTTGTTAAATATATTAATTTTTATAATGTAATTTCTATATATTAATGTCTTTACTTTTTATTGTAATAGTTGAAACTTCACCAGAAGCTAAACACTAGTAGGAGCAGCAGGAGCACTCCTCGAGCACAGCAGAAACGGGTGACAGACTTACCGCCATCGGATCGCCCAACAAAGGGGAAGAAAATTGTATTTGAACAAGAGCATAGAGAGAAATGAATTTTGAATGCACATAGCCCTTTGTTGTATGCCTACATGGAAATTTTGTACATATTTTGTATTGGATATATTTGACATTGAATGCCTATATGGCATTTTCATAAGCCTATATGGCTATTTTGTAACTATATTTTATACTTATATCGACATATATTGATGTATGCGTGCATGGCTATTTGCTTAATACAAATCTTTTTATCGATGGTGTCCATATTTGCAAATTATAAATTCATGGTTCAATAGATATGAGTTACGTGTATTCAAGTGTATACTTTACAACTTACGCACATATTTTTTGACTTACGTGTGAACATCAAAAATGTGAAAATTTTTGTGTTTGGAAATCAAATGTAAGCCAATTTTGCAATTCTCAGTTCTTGCATACTCAATCTTATGGCCTTATTCCTTCCTAGCACATATTGTGAATATTTCTCATTTGGTGCAGAAGACAGATTCCTCATTTTTGAACCACTCATAGCAAAGAGATTCACAATAATACTTGAGCATTGGAACACTACTCCATACTTCTCTTGTCTAGACCATAAAGGATTGAAAATTCTTAATTTGATGCAATGATAGTTGTGAGATGAGAACTTATATAACCATGCCTATTTTGAAACTTCGCATCTAATACTGCATCAACAAGAACTTAAGAAGTGTTGCATAAGAGTGTTAGGTTTGATAGGCCTTATCTTCCCTAAGGGAGGAGAGCCTGCATCTTGAATTTTGAAAAAAAATTCAAGAAGCAAACATTTTACCTAAAAACTTCAAACCTAGATGACATATTTGGCTAAGTCTATCTTGAAAATTTGCAATGTGTTCAAACTCTAAAGGAGATTCTCCTTGAAAAGCAAAATTTACCCTTTTTCCCAAGGAAAGAAATTGCAACAAGTTGCATGCGATTTATCTTATTTATTTCTCATAGTTCCTGGTCAATCATTCATGGCTCAGGATAGTTTCACTCCAAGGCAAGGACACCCAAAAAATCACTAAGATTCTTCTACGATCTACAAGAAAAAGTTTTTGGCTCTTTCACAATGTAAATAATTATGTACAACACTGTTTTCTTATTTTCCTTCCACACAGAAAAATGTTCACACTTTTCAGATTGATCAATGATCAATAATGGCTGATTGTAAACACTTGACATTTTTATGTTTGAACTTTAATTAATAATTTTGTATCATGACATTCGAGTAGATCACTAATATTTTAATATTTCACTATGAAAGTGGTGGTGTATTTTTGCTATGTTATTTGACTATTAATATGGTGGTGTATTCTGAACTTGATTACTGCTGCAAATATGTATATATTTCTGATTTTTATATGTTTTTGTATGACCGAACCAAAAACAAACCCAACCCCAAAAAAAAAAAATTCCCAAACCAGCGAACTAGGTTCTCGAACCCGATCCTGAACCCAAAACTGAACTGGTAACTTAGTAAAAAATAGATTTTGTATTTTATATTCATAATGTTGATTACATTGCATTACACATATTTCAAACTGAAAGCATTGCTTCACATTTCATAACTAATAACTAGATGCTGATAGATGACAAAATTTCAATTACAAGATAGTTTTTACAAAGTCAACCTAAGCAGTTATGTAATTACTTCACATTGCATAACAAATAACTAGGAGCAACTACCAATTGCATTTGGTTATCATGGCATTCTATGAGACCACATTTCTTTGAGGCATTTTTCAAACAGTTCACTGCCTTGTCTATACTACCATATTTTTCATACATGTCTACCAAAGTATTTTTTCAAATAGTTCAAGTGTTGCCTTGTTGCTATCGCTAAAATCCTAAAACAAGTGCTTTCGAACAAGCTATGGATGCTTGGAAAAAATCTATCAAAAGCATAATAGTAAGCAATATCATAGACAAGGCAGTGAACTCTTTGAAAAAATGCCTCAAAGAAATCAGGTCTCATGACCTGATGAAATGCATGACAATCAACGATTGATGGCATTCCATCAGTCATGAGACCTCATTTCTTTGAGGCATTTTTCAAAGAGTTCACGACTTGTCTATGCTAACACATTTTCATACATGTCTATCAAAGCATTTACCAAATAGTTCATTGCCTTGCTGCTATGGCTAAAAGCCTAAAATAGGTGCTTCGAACAAGCTATGGATGCTTAGAAAAAACTATCATAGCATAATAGTAAGCAATAACCTAAAAGGAAATGTTGTTTGAAAAAATGCCTCAAAGAAATGTGGTCTCATGGTGGTGGAATTCCATGACAAGCAAGTTTAGTTGTCATGGCATTCCATCACCATGAGACACATTTCTTTGAGGCATTTTTTCAAACAATTTGTTGCCTTGTCTATGCTACTACATTTATCATACATGTTTACCAAAGCATTTTATCAAACAGTTCACTTCTTTGTTGCTATGGCTAAAAGCCTAAAATAGGTGCTTCCAAAAAAGCTATGGATGCTTGTGAAAAAATCTATCAAAGCATACTAATAAGCAATAGCATAGAAAAGGCAGCAAACTGTTTGAAAAAAAGCCTCAAAGAAATGTGGTCTCAATGGTGATGGAATGCCATGACAATCCATAGCAATTTTTCTTGTCATGGCATTTTCATGCCATTCCATCACCATGAGACCTCATTTCTTTGAGGCATTTTTTCAAAGAGTTCACTGCCTTGTCTATGCTAACACATTTTTCATACATGTCTATCAAAGCATTTAGCCAAATAGTTCATTGCCTTGCTGCTATGGCTAAAAGCCTAAAATAGGTTCTTTTGAACAAGCTATGGATGCTTAGAAAAAATCTATCATAGCATAATAGTAAGCAATAGCATAGACAAGGGAATGAACTGTTTGAAAAAAATGCCTCAAAGAAATGTGGTCTCATGGTGGTGGAATGCCATGATGGTGCAGGAGCACCCAAGCTCCTTGAGGATCATTTGGAGAGTCAAGAGATGGCAGGGGTCTTGAAGGCCTATAAACCTTTCCAGAGCATCAATTATAGCATTTTGAAGCCTATAATGGCATTTGGTATGGATGAGTGTAACAGGAAGATCAAAAGTCCTAAGGGTCCTGATAAGGACCATAGGACCAAATTGACTTGTAAATGGAACAATAATGTTCTAGGAGTTTAAATAGGTATATGATATTTTAATTAGGTTAAATAAGGTTGAATGATGATATGTAATAGTTTTGGAAGCTTTATAGTTAATAGGAGTTAATAAATTGCAATGTTGGAAATTCAAATTTTTGAAATCCAACTTTGGGTGGAAAAGTGAGTTTTAGGAGTTTTAATCACAATAATGTAATAAAATCAATTCTAATCAGTTGGGACAATTGTAGGACAATTCTATAAGCTTGGATAAATCATTTGTACAAAGGGTTGGCTGATATTGCAAGTGTTGTACAGACTACTACAAAAAATTAATAAAAACTTCAATCTTTTTGCATTTTCTTGAGTTTTTTTGATGAATCTCTGATTCCTTTTGGTTTCATGCTCATTTGTATGGTTTAAGAACTTGTATTTATATGAATTTAACCTTTTGAATGACCTGAATAATGTCGGGAATTAGTTTCTTGTGTTATATTGCTGACTGTCCTAAAAAAGTATAGATTTTTCACTAGTTTTGAGAGTCTTCATGAATAAATGATCCATTTCATGGGAGAGTGTGACTGAATTTTTTTGAAATGGATCATATCTAACTTTTATTATACAGATCTAACAAGTTATTGTGTAGGAAAGAGTGATTCTTGGGTGTACATTGAGTTTTAGCAAGGAAAAGGGCATGAAAATGGTGCCTAAAGTGTAGTAGCAGGAGATCTACCTTAATAAGGGGTATATTTCTGAGTTGAAGGTGTTTAGATATGTTGAGTTATTGGTGAAAATTCCAAGAGAAGGTTTTGGAAGTGTTGGGAAAGCTAATTTTCAAGAGGTCCTAGTTTTGGAGCAATTTATTGAGGGTTTTGTGATTTAGGGTGTTGAGGGTGTCAAAGAAGACTAATACCTTGAAAATATTTGGTTTGGGAACATTTTAAAACACTTTTGAAATTTTCATATTCAGGGGATAAGTTTAGAGAGGGGTTGCTTTGAAAAAGTGGGCTAATTAGGCCTTAAATTTGAGGAAACAACAAATTTTGGTAGGTTTGATCCAGAACAAGTGCCATAAATGATTTTATATGTATCATCATGAATCACATATGAAGCAGTCATTATATTAAGGATTCCTTTGGGGAATTTGAGTGAAAAGTCAAAAAACCATCACTAGAAGCCTAGTTGGGCTACAAGCCTAGTCAAGGTGCAAAAAGTGAGTTTGGTCTAAGACAGAGGTTTGGGGCTTTGAAACAATTCAAGATAAGTTTTTTTGAGTTCCTTGAGATCACTCCAAGGGTTTGGGTCCATTAGGAAAGCATCTAAGTTATAAGTGCACTATTGAGGCTTATCTCCATCAGGGTGCCTGGAAGAGTGTTTGAGATTGCATCATTGTAATCCTTGAAACTTTGAGTTTTGAATAAAGTCCCACCCCCTCTGAATCACATGACAAGCAAATTGTTTTGGATTTTCATGGCATTCCATCACCATGAGACCACATTTCTTTGAGGCATTTTTTCAAACAGTTCGCTACCTTCTCTATGCTAGTACATTTATCATACATGTTTACCAAAGCATTCTATCAAACAATTCGCTTCCTTGTTGCTATGGCTAAAAGCCTAAAATAAGTGCTTCCAAAAAAGCTATGGATGCTTGGAAAAAATCTATCAAAGAATACTAATAAGCAATAGCATAGAAAAGGTAGCAAACTGTTTGAAAAAAAGCCTCAAAGAAATTTGGTCTCAATGGTGATGGAATGCCATGACAATCCACAACAATTTGCTTGTCATGGCATTCGTCATGTCATTCCATCACCATGAGACCACATTTCTTTGAGGCATTTTTTCAAAGAGTTCACTACCCTGTCTATGCTCTTATGAATAGAATTTATTGAAATTCAAGATGCTCTTATAATGTCTACATCATAGGTGGTCATGATAAGGTTAAATTCAAATGAATAACTTGAAATTGCCTCATCAAGCTTCACATGCACTTTTTTAATGGCTTAAAATCATAATTGAGATTTTTCAAGATCATCAAATTAAGGACGTTGCATTGCTTTTCTACTTGAGATTCTCTTGGATGGCTCATAAATTTGCATTTTATGCAAGGGGACACCAATCAATGTTTGCCTGGTTACATACAGATACACAAAGTAAAATAGGATGATAGCATTGGCATCAACCAAACTGACATGGATACAAGTATACATTAATAAGAACCATTGTGCATATACTTACAAATTAATCCAATGAACCATCTAGGTCTGCTCTACTCTTTATTGTGTCAAGTATTGCCTCATGGTCAAACTCATGGACCTTCCACAAGGTCTTGTTGAAAGGTCTACCCCCATATTCATTCAAACGAACATTGGATGCCACGACAAGGTTTGAGTAATGAAGAATCTTACGATGCGTGTCAAAGTCCTCAAACAACCAATTTTTAACACTCTTATGTGGGTACCTTCTCAACCACGTTCCAGTAACAACAATTGAGCCTGTAGGGTATTCAATGTTTTCTCCATCTATAATTGGGGCTTCCAATTTAGTTTTTGCCTCAACACAACGACACAAGTAATAGTCTATACCCTCTTCGTTGTCTTCATCTGCAATAACTGCATAAACATGCCCTGCATTTATATGTGCGACATATCTCTTGAAATTAGTCAACATTATGAATACAATACAAAGTAAGATAACAATATGGAATTTCAAATAATAAGAAAGTAGATATATTACCTGGTTGAACTAGATCTGATACATGGTCAAAGTCGACCGATGATTCCATCTATGTTAGTTCCAAAGCCATCGGAGGGCAATACATGTGACGTGGGCTAAGATAACTTGTCAACCATTTGTCAACCCACTCCCCTAACTCACAATCATTCCAGGCTTGCATTGTACATGAAGAACAAAAGCATGCCATCTTACATGTATCGATACTCCATGAACCTGCATTTGAGCTAAGGAAAGAGTGCAACTCACTCGATCCTATTAGTGTACAACAATCCTCATATGGTGCAATGTTAGTATCATCCATCAACCAAAAAATCTATGAGCTGAAGACGTACCTTCATTACACTGGACCCATCAAACCATTACACCACTCGACGATTGATCTTGCATCTATCAAGCGTGCCTTTGTCTTTATACTTTAACTCTTCTCATGCTAATGCTCTTTTCACGCGTGCTCTGCACCATCATCTCTCCCTTTCCATGCGGCCTCACAAAGTTCCACATATGTTGAACACATGCGGTGAGATGCATCTTGCACAACCGGTAGAGATATGCGCGTGTTCTTGAACTGTGCTGCATAGTTATCTGACCATATTATATGCTAATCATATGATATGCCCCTCTGAGCCAAATGATTGTAGAACATCTGGAAGCAACCTTGCACGAACTCTGGAGAATGCGTGCGATCATCACTAATATAAAAGTCATACTCCCTCAATACCGTCCTTTCGTCATCTGTACTTTCAGCTGCATGTATGAATGCTATGTGCACAAATATTGAAACCTGTGTGGAGTTGTAATACTATGGTTGTACCTCATGTTGTGGCTATAGAGTGTAGTTCTCTACAAATTCAACCACTGATACTATGCTACCAAGTGGAAAGGTGTCCTTGCACAGCTTGAATTGTGTGTCCAGCCATCGGGCTCTATGGGTATGCCTTGCATACTCATACACTAGATTCTCATGAAACATGGACATGACCTGATACACTGGAATCTTCTGAATAACCAACTCACACCTTTTTGCTTCAGACCCATCTTTTGTAGCATATGCCATTGTTTTATACTTCCCGAAATCTACTAGTTTTTTCCCCGCCTCATATGTGCTTTCCATATGTTGACATACTAGCATTCGTTGCAAGCCACTACAACGCTCGCATGAACCATCCAAGCATGTTGTCCTATAGAATATTTAACCATCCTCTATTTCACATAAATTTTTTGATAAGAACTTTCTTGAAGATTTTGGTGGGGCTTCTATGCCACAATCCTACAAAACATCGATTAGTATGCAAATGTAAACATATAGAGCGATAAATATCACTAATGGTTAGAGAATTCAATATGTAGTTTACAGCAACAAGTGGTGTGTGTGTGATTTATCTTAGTAAAAGGTTTAATCATTTCAAAAAATATTTGAGAAATACTAATTTGAGGATAAGAATTTTGAAATTTATGAAAAATGGGTTTGAGTAGAGTATCCAAAATGCTTTGGATGTGACTCACGGTTTCAACTACTGATTCTCCTTCTTACAACATCCCTTTGATTCGGAGATGGCCTTGTATTATTCTTCCAATAATCTTCAATTAGTGTTCTCAATGCTTCAACAACTTTTTTATCTTTGTGTGGCAGTCTCCCCGAGAATGCCCATAATTCATTTGAATCGGTGCCCTCAATTCTTTTCCGCCTTTGAATGGATTTTGATAAAGTTTTTCTACTAATTCCCATTTGTTCACTTGTCTTTTTAATGAGGCGAGATCTCTTTGTTTGATAGCTTACCAAAGTCGATGTAATGACACGTCGGGTGACATTACTATCCTTTGAGCGTGAGGTCTTACCCACAATGTCATAAGCATCCATTAGATTCTTCACAATGGTGTTTTCACTTGATGCTGTTGATGTTCTCAACCCAAGGTCTTCATGATGTTTCTATACTTTAAACCTTGCATCATTTGAACAAATAGTTGACATATTACAGTCTCATTTAGCCTTTCAAAGAACATTTTCCAGATCTTATCAGCATATCTTCTACAAGTGCGTGCGGAATCTTACCTTCCATGTGCTGCAAAATATCCTCATCAATATTAATCAAAAACTTTGGATTTCTACGCAAAATTCTAGGTGGTGTTCTCTTAGGTACATACATCTCAACATTAGAAATTTCATCAATATTTAATTGAGGTGGGCTAGATTGCGTACCTTCAATCGAGGGTGGAATAGAAGACATACCTTGAGGTTCACGTGGGGATGATGGCATACCTTGTTCCTCAACTCGAGTGATGATGTACTCTCAACTTTAGATGTGGTGGATGGTGTCCAACCATACTCACTTATGGTAGATGGTGTCCCTCCATATTCGCTTGTGCTTAATGGTGTCCCTTCGTATTCACTTGCGGTAGAGGGTGTGTCTCCAACTACGATATCTGCATCTCCCCTATCACGACTCTTTCGCATTCGTGCCCTTTGTGCTGCCAATTTCTTTTCTCTTTTTGACAGTTGAGGTTCCTCTTCAACTGGCTTGTTTTCATCAATCGTTCCCAATTTCTTCTTTTCACGATATTCCCTCATCCATTTTTTCTTTTTATCTTTGATGGCTTTGAGCTAATCATCTGTTAGTTTTTTCCTTTTAACAGTTCGTTTCTTCGGCATGATGAATAATTTTACCTGTGCAAAAAGTGCTAAGTTGTCAAATTAACTAATTGAAAGCTTTGGAAGCATAACTCAATGCAAGCTTTGGAAGCATACACAAAGAAAGTCAATGAAAGATGGTTTGTATAACTATTTGAAAAAATAACTCAATGATAGCTTTGGAAGCATACACGAAGAAAATCAATTATTAAATTTAACAAAATTCCTCAAAGAGATGTGGTTTAAAAATGTAATAGGAAAGTGTATCAAATTGTGTGATTTAAAATTTCCATTGACAATGTAAGGTTGTAACATGACAAACTGGTGCAGGAGCACCTAGGTCATGAAATTTGTTCAATTTGTAATGTTCAAGTAAATATGATGAGTGAAGGTCATTAAATGATGAATTTCAATGTATTTGCACCATGAAATAGGTCACTAGGTGATATTATTGAAAAGTTGCTTTTTATAACAAAAGTTGTCAATTATTGTAAAAATGTAAAATTGCACAAAAGCAGGAAGGTGAAGAGTCTTTTTTGTGGAAGGGAAAGGATGGGTTGATGAAGATGAAGAGGCAGTTATTTCAACTGATTTAGACACCTTTAAAAAGAATTGTAAGCTCAAGAAAGGAAGATCTTGTATACCAAAAATCCATAAAAATTAATAAAAAAACCTCTGCTCAGTTATTTTGGAAACCTTTTCTATTCTTGTTTTCAGGTTGCATAGTGATTCAAGCATGTTCTAAGATTTGATTCTTGTTAGGGAAAGAGACTTATTTCATTCTTGAAATTTGTAGGAATTGTAATTCAAATAATTAATCTAATTTGAACTTAGTTTCCTAAGTCTCAGTTTGTGGTTTCCTTATAATTATTTAGAGAGTCTAAAAAGTGATTCTTAGCCATTCCATCGATGTAGGGCTAGTAGGTCAGTGGAATGGATCATATTTAGTGTCTTTTCAATGTGAAGATGTGTGTGGCAGTGGTAAATAGAAATAAGAAGTTGGGATACTATTGCATGAACAAAATTCTGAATTTTCTCATTTAAAAAAATGGTGTTTTCCAGTAGGGTTTGAGGAAACAACATGTAGAGGAGTTTAGAAATGATTTCAAAATAATTTGCAGACATAATGAAACATGTTTCAATTTTTGGGTGAAGTATTAGAGGTTTTGCAAATGTTTCATTAAAGAAACCCTCAGGGTTGGTGTGTTTTCACCCTATAATCAAATGTTTACTAATTTTGTGTATTGATGGGCATTTCCCATCTTGAAACTTGTTTATTTGTGAGTTTCTACACATGTCCTACAACTGTTTGCTGGTTTGGTGGATTAGTGAGTAGTTCTATGATGATTTTCTTTGATAAATTGACCTATTTAAGGGCTTTTACTAGTAGACAACATGTTGGTTCTACTCTATTTTGTGAAATAAGTGTATAAACTTTTATAGTATGTTGAAAAGGATCAAAATAGGCCTGAGAATCTGTATTGGGATTGCATAAATACGTTATGATAGAAAAGGAATCACCCGATTAGATAGAATGTTGGCCTCCTAGAGATATTTGGCATTGTTTGCTAAAAATAAAGAATATGTAGAAACAGTGAAAGGAATGTTGTTAAGTGCTTGGGAGCAGTCTCATTTGTGATGCCACAGTTGTGTCTATGCTTGGTAATGTTTTGAAGGTAGATTGTGAAAGATTTGATGATTTTGGCATATGTTTCCAATATATGGCAATGGTTTCTTGAATGCAAAGTAGTTGGAGTGTGTCTCTATTGATATATTGGAATATTACAATCAAAACATGATGAACTTGCTATCTTAAAGGTCTGGTGACAATGTTAAACTAATGCTGCTTGTTGTTGTTACAAATGGTGTTTAAGTGAAGATAGGATGATGGATGTGTTGATTTGAGCAAATATATCTTAAATGGCTGGGATGATGTTTGATTGTAGGTCTAGGGAACAAAGGTGTTTGATTTTTTTTGCCTTGAAGGGGTAAGTTGAGTTGATGAGTGATTGTTGTATTGTTTATGACAAGAACAAAGTTGAAAGTTGATTCTGAAAATGGTTTGCTATATGGAGATGGTGAATTGGCTACTGATAGCCTTATAACTTGAAATGAAATAAATGGATTTTGGTTGAATGAAAAGTAGTTTTGGATAAATTTGACAAATTTTGTATAAATTGATCTTTTACTCTTTATTGATTTGGAAAGGAAGTTCCCTAAAGAAATGATGTTGTTGAGTGTCTTGGCAATCTGATATTGCATCACAAACAAACAATTTGATCAACATGGAATAAGCTAAACAACAAAAATGAAACCAAGCCATAATAGAGTGAAAGAAAATGTACAAAGATTTCACATACCAAAAAAAGAAAAGTTTCAAATAGAGGAGTTCTACCCAATTATGCAGCCTTTGCTTCTTCCTTCCTCAAACTCCTCAAAAATTTGACTTCTTCAAAAGCTTGTTCCCCTCCAAATTTCAATTGTATATCAATTATCACTATAATTCAAACTTGAATTGATATTATATGCCTCTCAACGTGAAAACTTTGCTATTTCATGCAAAGGTGATGGAAAGAACATTCAAAAGGTGATGGAATCTCAAAATCATGCATGCACACTTCACTCAATCACCAAAAAGCTACTTTTTATTGAAGCATGCACAAAACCAAGAGAATATGCAGAATGTGGGCTGACATCACAGGTATATTGTGATTTTTTACCCTTTTAAGTGATAATGCGAGTGTGTTATTTAATCCTAAACAAACATATCTCTACTGGTTAATAACATGCTCGCATTGTGATAACCATGTCAGGCTCTGTTGGCATATTGGTGAGACACTGTCCGTGTCTCCCCGATGCCAACACAGTCAGCATTCGATATCGCCAAGAGTCCTTACAATTGACAAGAGGTTATATCGAGTTCACCCATTGCATCGACTTCATTTTTCCCTTCAGCAAGACTATCTCTCTTGCCAGGGCCTCACGCCGAGCCTTCATGTTAATCCGTGTGCATCCACCAATAGGCGAGACTCATCACTTTCGCTAGGACTTCATACTGAGGTTCAAAAGTCACATAGAAAATATAACTTACATCAGCGAGACTATCATCTTTCGCCAAGAGATCATACTGAGGTTAAAAGACTTTCTCGGAAGTGATTAGCAGTTAGCAAGACTTTTGTTCATCGTTGAGACTTCACACCAAGACCCTTTTAGTTACATCGAGCACCGAACAGTTGGCAAGACTTCACACGTCGGTAAGACTTCTTACCGAGCCATCACATGTTACTTTGAGGAAACCAAGCAAATGTTATCGGCAAAACATACCACTCTTTGCTGAGAGTTCTTACTGAGTTCTCCAAGTTACCCTGAGACCACCATTCGCCAAGAGTTATAGTGAAGACCCCTCATCATTGGCGAGACTCTCCATTGGCTATTGAGACTTCATACCGAAGTCATTGTGTCACTACGAAGACTCCAAGATTTCCCCCATCGGCGAGACCTTTCTTCATCGCTGAGGCTTCTTCTCGAACTAAGCCTTTTGGCCAAGGGTCTCTATGATAAATGATATGTATGGCCTGTCAGCCAGAGATCTTCGCACGGTAAGAGAACATACCAAACACAACATGTCACACTGAAGACTCGAATGTGTAACCATTCAGCAAGACTTCTGCAAGGTCACAGCGACCTGTACAAAACATAAGGTTACAAATTTTCTCATCGCCCAGACATAGAATATGTCACATCGACTTGGCTCCAATAGACGTTTCAGCCTATGGGAT
>VDFB02020309.1:0-19265 GCA_007258455.2 Sequoia sempervirens
TGACCTGACACTCAAGAGACCTTGGGGATATTTTCAGCAACTTGTTGTTGGAGATTTCCTTTCAAGAGAGGTGATGCAACTATGCATTACCTGTGTTGAGAAAGTGTGTAAAAACACCCATCAATAGTATGCTAAGTGGGGTTGGCCTAGAACATTTTTTTTGGGTAGCAGTAGTTTCTATAGCTTGTTTCTTGGCTAATAGTTCTCCTTCATTAGCTCTTTTTGATAAGACACCTATAGACATGTGGTTAGGAAAAATCCCTTAATAAGACATCTTGGAGTCTTCATTGTGAGGCATATGCACATGCACCTAAGAATAAGCGGACAAATTTGGAGAACAAGGCTATAAAACATATCTTCATTTGCTATGGTAGTGGTGTGAAAGGATACAAGATTTGGGACCCTATGGATGACAAAATTTTGTATAGAAAAAGTGTTATCTTAATAAAAATTAAGTCTTCTTCCATTGTATTGCAACCAATGAAGGATGAAAGTAAATATGTGATGAACATCTAACCCAAAAGAGTAATAAGGTTGAACTAGAATCCCATGAAGGACCTAAAGAGGAAGAGAGCTAAGATGATTATGAAGAAGAGATATAAAATCCACCTTAGTCATTGAAAAGGTCCACTTGGAAAAGACAACAACTAGAAAGGTACATACTCCATCTTATTGCGGATGGTATTTTTTTTTTGATTACTAATATTGATGAGCCCAAGACTATAAAGGAGGCTATGGGTATGGATGATGTAGAGTTCTGGTATGGGTATGGGCTCCTTTAACTTCATTAGGATGGTGAATTATTTGACAAAGCTTAGCTCCAAGCATGAAAAAATAGTAAAATACTTTTTGTTTTCACAAATTTACTTACAAAGATAATTGCAAAATTATCCAAGCTCTTATGGTTCATATTTATTGTGACACTCTTGGGTATCTTTAGAAATAATCATCAATTTTAGTAAAGTATTTAATACCTTTAAAGTAGCTTATGTCTTATAAACTCATCCAAAATATCTTATATTATCATATTATAAAATTCTTGAGAAACCATAAAAAAAACTTAAGAGTGGTATCACATGGTTAATAAACATAAATATGTATCTCTACCAATGAATAAATAATATAATAGTTTAAAAAAATATAAATGTGTAAGCCAAAAAGATCATAAATGTCTAACATATTAGCCATTTGATAGCATCTTTAGGTGCTTTTACTAGTTTTATTAACTCATTTAATGCATAAGGTGGTGGCACTAGGAAAATAAATGGGAGCATTGGATCACACTTTCTATCCCTATGATGTAATTATTACCATTGATTCAACTTTGTAAATCCATCGACTACCAATCTATGAAATTTTACAAGTTGTTTAACATGATAAATAAATGACATGCAAGGGCATATTAATATATTTATATTGGTAAATTTTAATTCATACAAAAATATAGACTATAACTCTAATAAAGGATTATTATCATTATCATTATTTTCAATTGTTAGAGTATACATATATTAAATCTTATAGGTTTATATAAATGTCATTTGTATAATAAGGGGCTTGGAATAGGATTGTAAATAGTTCAAAAGTATATGAAGGACATGCATGAGGAAAGAGGACATCAATACATGATTCAATTATGATGGCACAATAGAATAGAAGATCATTAATTATATAGGACACATTTTCAAAGTGGGTAAGTGATATAAATAATCATTTTATACATGTAACACTTAATGGTGAAGTAGATTTCTATTATGGGAATATATAGGATTTTAGAGGAAAGTTAGTTGTACATATGGTTAATAAATTAGCCCACACAAGGTGCTTTGGTTTTGGTTTTCTCTCTTGATTTTAATGGATTCTAAATTGGGCAATAGGAAGGGGAAGATGAGGAATCATGAGGAGAAAGTGATGTTAGGTATAATAAGGAGAAGGTGAAAAGAGCAAGTGGGAGGAGAATATATGATAAAAAACCTTACAATTTATTTGGAGAAGAAAATATTGAATCCTAACCTATGATTTTTGGTTCTTTAAATATGGGAGTTGACCAACAACATAGATGATAAATCATGTGTAGGCAGTCAAGAGGTAATGAAAAAAATTCTACTAGACCCCAACTAATGATCAATCAATAAGAGAGGTATATCCAATGACACATAATCCATGATCTATGCTTCAATATTATTTTTGATCGTATACTTGTTGAACAATGACATTGAGGGGTTAGAGAATCAAGAAGAGAGGTTTTATAATCATCATTTCAGATATTTCCATGAAATGAATACATATATAGGCTACACCACATGTTGGTGGATATCACTGAATTCCTCTAGGGAGAACTTACTCTTGAGAAAATAATTTATGTTTCTATTTTTTGGTGTGATATAGAGTAAGAGCTAGAGGAAATTACTTCTCTAATGAAGGGGGATAAATGCAATAATTATATTTTTTGGGGGGGCTTTAGGGGGTCCTTATAATTTATCCCACCCCTCTTTCAAACTTAACAATATTTTGAAGACTTAGGCAAAGGGAGGTCCAAGATAGTTTTCCCACCTTTTTTTTGGTCTATGGGCATGGATGAAAAAGCATGTTAGCATAAGGAAGCAATGAAAAATAATCTAGTTTTTTTGCTAATATATTATTGTTTTTTTGAAGTTCTTCAATGTTAATTCATGAATATGTGTCGTTGGGGCAAAGTTGAAATTTTCATTTTTGGAGGGCATATTGTTTTAATGAACTATGAATTATATTATAATTTTTGAAGCTTCAAGCATTCCATATAGTCAAGAAATAAGTAGGTATTTCCTACCAGGCATCTAGGAGATAAAACCAAGATAAATAATTTTTTTTTTAAATGAATTTAGTTAACCCATTAGTAACCAAAATTTTTAGGGTTGAACACTTTCTTTTGTGACCTTGGAGTGTGTAATATAAGCATCAATTTGTGCTGCATGTTATTGTTTGTGGTATTGATTTCCTTGTTTATGTATGTTGTAATCAATTAGCTTAGGTTTTGAAGGGAGTTATGAAGAGGTTTTTTGTTCTCGGGCTTAGTGCAATCAATAGTAGAGGCATGTAGTCACTAAAATAATGGTAGGCATGTAGTCACTAAAATAATGGTATCATTTGCAATAAATAAGGCCTCTTGAAGTTAGGGAATTAGATAAATGTGAGTGATACAAAATTATCCAATCTGAAATAAGAATAAGTCAATAAATATCCAATCCAATAATCAAATAACCTACTTCAATAGAGTGTGTGCACAAAAAAATGAATGAAACAATATCAAAATTAGTTCCACCAATGTGCCTAACCTTAGTACATTGTGTGTGATAATGGTACTTTGATGGTATGTGGATTTCTCTTAGCTTAAGATAACCTTGATTTATAAAATGGAAGCAAAGATAGCTTGATTTTTTAAAATTTATGGAGGGATTCAATGGCTAAATGATGGGTGTCTTATAGATTTCATTTATATATGATAAATTTTGTAGGATGATTGGAGAGATCAATAGATGAGATTGGTTGAGAGATCATGATGAATGTGCAAGTGATATGTGTCAAGATGAGAGGCTAAGATGTGGAGTTAAGTGGCTACATGGAAGTGATGACTGAATGAATGGATAAGTGAAGTGAGAATAAATTGAGGTACTAAATTCAACAATCGAAGAATATAAAAATAAATAAATAAATAAAATATTGATTTTATTTTATTTTAGAAGAATTTAAAGGTAGAAGAGTCAAATTAAATAATTTATTTAAATTTAGAGGAAATACTAGCTAATTAGATATTAAAAGTCATTTAATTATAATGGTTGGAAGAAAATGAGGTGAAGATGTAATCAAGGAATAAGTATAATATTTATTTTATTTATTTTTAGAAGAATTTAAAGATAGAAAATTCAAATTAAATAAATTATTTAATTTTAGGAGAAATATTATCTAATTAAATTGGTGGATGATGGGAGTGCATGAATTAATTAAATAATTAAAAATTAAGTAATTTATGTAGATAAGGAAAATTGAGGAAATAATTAAGTTATAGTGGTTGGAGGAAAATAAGGTGAAGATATATTTAGAAAATAATTAAAATATTCATTTTATTTATTTTTAGAAGAATTTAAAGATAAAAAAGTCAAATTAAACAATTTATTTAATTTTAGAGGAAATATAACTAATTTAAGTATGGTGGATGGGGGGAGTGCATGAATTAATTAAATAATTAAAAAATGTTTAATTAATATGGACAAAATAAATTAAAATTTTGATTAAATATTTAATTTGTGTGGATAAGAAAAATAAAGGAAATAATTAAATAATGAAAATTATTGGTTGGAAGAACATGATAAATTAATTAAATAATTAAAATTGATTTAATTAGTGTGGATAAGAGGAAATAATAATTTAATTCAATAATCAAAAAATATTTAATTAATGTTGATGATGGAAAATGATGAAATAATCAAATAATTGAAAATTACTTAATCAAAGAGGAAAATGTGTTAGCTTAATTATATAATTAAATTAATAGTAACGCATGGGTTGATAAGAGACCATGATGATGGTTTAGAAGAAATGCATTAGTCATCTTTAAGTGTCTACAAAATGAAGCTCTTGACTAGAAAATAAAGGGCACAAGCATTTTCAATTTTCTCTTTTCAAAATGGATTTATCTAAGAAGCAAGAAACTCATATCAAGTGGAATAAAATAATATTAAGATGGAAATAGATAGATATATTGTTTTAAAAATCTCTACATCAGATAAAAAATTAATTATATACATGATACATTATGAAATTGTTCCACATGAATTATAAACTATTGCTTTGCCTTGTAATGTTTGATTCACATTGTAGTAGGGTGGTCTATGAAGTTTTAGTTGCATGACATTGTTGACATTTAAGTGTAATCATTAAAAAAATCTTACCCATTTTCTTACCCACAACAAAAATGATGTGATGTCTACACGTATTGTCTCCATTTTAGAATTCGTTACACATGAGATCATGTGGAAATCTTGGTCGTTAGCGAATTTCAGTGCAAGTTGATGGGTTGGTGAGAGCATGCGCACATGATTAGACACTACACACGATAATTTGTGACTACGACGTGTCATATGTCTGTGCAGCGAAAAGATCTTGTAATTTAAGAATCTTGTTTGGTATTGTCGAGACAGAATCTGAAAGTTGACAAACACTGTCATCGTTATTCGAAACAGAAAGTCTATATAGTTTAAAGGAGAGATAACAATCTATTTTTAATTTATGAAGGATTTTTTTTAATTTAAAATTTAAAAATATTAGTAAGTATTTGAATATATTTTAGTTTTTTAAATTAAAGAATTAAAGGTAGAGGATAATATTGAATTATAAATAGAAACGTAATGAGAAAGATGGCAGCAAGGCTTGTTTGTTTTGGTAGTTGAAAAAGATGTAAGTGAATGAAGGAGGAGACACAATATTGTTGGAATCATATTTATTTTATATATTCTATGTATTATCAAGGATGGGATTATGAGTAGTTATATCTTATTAGCATTTTATACAATTGTTATAGTGTTCTATATAGTTGTTGTGGTGGCATTTATAACTTTTAACAAGTTTTACAACCTCCTACAATATCCTTTATACCTCTACATCTACTATACCTCTACATCTACTAAAGATGACTATTTTGAAACAAGTTGATTCCTACAAATATTCCTTGGTCAAATTCATGGGCTAATTTAATAGGATTTATTGAAAATGATTAAAATGTATGTGAAAGCCCTAGGTTCAAGACAATGAATGTAATTACAAATATAACAAGAGCTGCAAGGCAGCGTAGTTCCTGCCAAAACTGGCAGAACAGTTGCAGGTTAAACATTGTTGCTTCGTGAGAAATTGCCAATTCTTCCACCTGTTGAGTTACTTAAAGGCTGGGTCTTTATAGATTTGTGCAAAGTCTATACCAATGTGCCATAAAACTGAATGTGTGGAGAAAGTTCTAGCCTGTATTCTCCAAGGACTCTATAGGTAAAACAGGTTGCAGGATTAACAAACACTGTATGGGTTTTACTTTCCCAACATAAGTTAGTCTACCATCTCACCTATTCCACGTTTTTAATTTGATTCATGAATCTGCACATTAAACAGGCCCAACTAGTGGGGCTACAAATGGGGGGACCCTATCCCCAGCATTAACGCACTATTCAAATCTATGAGCACAGTGGCCTAGTAAGGGCGCAAAGCTCACAGGCTCAATGGCCCAGCGGGGGTTTGAACCTGGCTGGTGACAATAACAATGCTAAGCCTGAATAATCACATCATGCTTTTAACAGCTTAAGTTTGGGGGCAGAGCTCATAGGACATGGAGATGGGTTGGTTCCTTAAGATGGTTACATTGGATTATATCTCAAATTGTCCCCATGGAAAAGCATAAGGGGTGGGCTGTAGTCCATGCATTGGCATAAGTGTGATGCTTACTTCCAGGTGTCTCCATGGCCACTACAAGGTGCCCTACCTGGGAAATTTGAAACTGTGTCTATGGTGTGGAATTCCTCATTTCCCACCACTAGACCCAAACCTACTATGAAAAATAATAGGCAGGATATTAATGGATACTCTTGGTAGTATTATGGTTAATTTTCATTTTCAGGAAAACTAGCCTGCTGATTATCTGAGAGTGGCTCGCTGGTCCATTGCACTTTAATGTGTTTGCCAGAGCACAATTTCCCACTTTAGCTGAAAAGTCATCCACCTTACCATCTTGCTTTTGGATCAAGGATTCTTTGAATGCCTACTCCCCTCCATTATCCACCAAGCAGCATTGGTATGGAGACCGCTTTACTGAGTAGTGTATGCCAAATCTGGAGCGTCACTGTGATAAGTGTCCTATATTACTGCTAAATCACAGATTAACAGATAAGCTTAAACAATTTTGGTGCAGGCTGTAAGATGGAGATATTGTGTTTTTACTTTTTAGTCACTAATTTTGGCATTTTGTATGGTAAAATGGACCATTCACTGGAATATCTAAGTAGTATACATCCACAGTTGTTTGGCAGCTTTGTGCATTTTGTCTTTGGAGTTGACTATTTAGTTGGTTTTATAGCACAGTGGATGCTTCTGACACGTGTTGAACTTGTGAGCGCTAGTTGGCAAGTGATGTGTGTGGACTTTGGCAACATTTAAAAAATGCATCATTTGCAAGCACTAGCTTGAGCAAATATGGTGACATAGTTTGTACTCATGGTGTAGTTAGTTTGTCAAGGCTTGTTCTTCTCCAAGCTTGGTCATGACGTTGAAACCTGAGTACGAATACATATACCCATAAAAACAGGTGCATAAGCATTGAAAAATGACATTTCTTAGTTTCTAATCCTAAGTAGGCATGAACTCACTAAACAGGGAGATGGCAGATTGACAAAACTCTTCTCATTCTTACCATAGTTATTTTTGTTTGATGACCTTAAAACAATCTGATGTTTTTTGTTCTTCTAATGTTTGAATTTATGGGTGGGCTGTTTGGGTCCTGGTGACCTATTTGCAAATCAGTATTTAACTTGCTTGTGGGCGTGACTTCCAAGACATTGGATTATGGTAAAATTTGTGCTTTGGCTTTGACTGTTTACTTTCAGCTTATTACTATTGGTCCTATTGGTCATCACTAAGCTAGGAATGTGTGAATAAGGCTTAGCTTCCGATCTTCGCCCTTACCATGAAAGCCTTGAGATGTTAAAGGAACTTATTTATTTTACGCAAATCCCATCCACACAATACCTTGAAGATCCTTGTCCAAATATTTGCAATCTGCAAATACAAATTTGAAATATCTAATATGTGCAAAGAGTAAACTCAAAAAAGAAATAAGGAGTCGTAATTCAACACAAAGGAAAGTCGACAAAGGAAGAATACAAACAATATGGCAACAACATCATAGTGCACTTCCTCAAGTTAATTGAGAAAATCCACCCACAACATTGAGGCACCTGGAAAATGGAATCTCCATAGCTATCAATAAAGAGTGGCTAGGTTTTGACTGTCCTTTTGAGTGCAAATTCTAATTGATTTCCCATTCCATGCTCCTCTGTTCCACAAGCCACACCAACTTGGATAGATGTTGTTGAGAAAATGAATAATTTTCTCTTGCTAAGTTACCCACAAAAAGAAAAGCTTCCTATTGAAGATGGCTACTGTTGATAATGGCGGATTATTGATTTTAATTTACCGCGGTGGCAAAACTGAATCCTATGACAGACCAGTAGCTGTTAGAGGAATTATGGATCAGCATCCCAAGCACTGCATAACAAAAACTGATGTTTTCAAAGTTCCAGGGCTTCTGGTAACTCCAGAGGCCATACTGATGCCAGGAAAGCAATTTTATGTTGTTCCTAAGTACACAATCAGGCAATTACTAAAGAAGCGTAACACCCACAAAATACCGGGTCATCAGAGGCAGATCCTGCTTCGAAGGAAGCTCCAAATACAGCTTGCAAGGTGAAAAAATCCTAAAATTCTGAGATATAAAATTCCTAAATATTTGAATTGTCAAACAATTGACAGAACTTACATCTTTAGCAAAAAGCAGCTGTTAGAGAAATTATGGATCAACATCCCAAGCACTGCATAACAAAAACTGATGTTTTCAAAGTTCCAGGGCTTTTGGTAACTCCAGAGGCCATACTGATGCCAGGAAAGCAATTTTATGTTGTTCCTAAGTATACAATCAGGCAATTACTAAAGAAGTGTAACACCCACAAAATACCGGGTCATCAGAGGCAGCTCCTGCTTCGAAGGAAGCTCCAAATACAGCTTGCAAGGTGAAAATTTCCTAAAATTTTGAGATATAAAATTCCTAAATATTTGAATTGTCAAACAATTGACAGAACTTACATCTTTAGCAAAAAGCACTTCCATATTGAAATCCAGTCTAGGGTTGACAGTTGCAAGTTTCATAGATAATAACTATAACACAACAAAATGGGAAGCAAAGTCAAATCATTTTGGTACCGATCATGTCAATACTATCAAGTTTAGACAAGAAAAGGAGAAGAAACAGAACTATGCTAATAAAGAATGTTGAGAAGCTTTAATGAACATTGTTTCTTTATCAAATTACTTTTGCAAAATACACAGAGAAATGCAAAAAAAAGGTATGAAGGATATATGATGCACACCCTATTATTAAATCAAAACACACACCAAATTCATAAATACAGTTTAAACTCTAGTAGCCTGTCAAGAAGCTCTAATGAATATTGTTTTTTTATCAAATTACTTTTGCAAAATACACAGAGCAATGTAAAAAAGCTGTCTAGCAATTGTTTGTTACCTAAACTTCAAAATTAATTGGCATATTTGTGCGTGTCAAGCTCTCCATAAACATCCAGGAAAATATAAGTTTTGTTGTTTAAACAGCAACAAAAGTCACTAACCCTTCTGAGAGTGCTATTTTAAGTGAATGATCCAAACTTCAATAGTACAAAGCGGCTAGTCCTTAACAATTCGAACTATACAATTGTTTACAGCTAATGTAAACTTGCCATGGATTTGAAATCTACGCAATAAGAAAACTGCTAGTGAAATGTCTACTCTGTATTGTTCATATTCTATTTCTGCAATTTCTGGCAAATGTTGTTGAAGCAGCTTTCCTTGTAGACAACAGTCGATATTGCCTCCTTGGCCATATAATGTGCAGAGCAAATTGTGGCGATGTGAGGGCTGGGTGGCTTTATTACAGTGTGTACAGTAGGCAGAACCGACATCAATGGGCAGGTCAGATAACAATGTCCGATAACAGTCGCTGCAACAAATTTCATAGGGTGGCAAGTGGACATTTTTTGCCTTTAATGTCCCAAAGACCTGCAAGTGTAATAAAGGTGCTATGAATTGGATGTATTGTGTAACACAAGTGTGAAATTGGAATAATTAAATTTGTGCACTTACCTGGACATTGGATTTTGTTAGTGTCTGCAAATGAGCTTTTGTACATTGGTCATTGAGTTCTTGGACAAAGGTGGACTGTGTTGTGTGTATGACATTTGTACCCTTAGGACCAGCTCGCACAACATTTTTGAAAAGGACCAGTGGCATGTCTGCCATGGAAAACATCTGCTGCAAAGTTGCACACATTTCAGTGTTGCTGTTTAGGATAACAACCTGCCAAAAAAAAAGTTATTAGTGCATAGTGAAAGTATGTTAACTAATTATCAAAAAGAAAGTAAAATGTGGATGAGCAGAAATGTACAGTAGCCATGTCTTGCTGCATATCACCATCCTTGACATGGACTTCGAGCTGACTTGTGTTCATATGGTAACTTGTGGCAATTGCACCAAATGAGCCAACCGAGTAACTGCAATCAGCATGTATGATTTGAGAAATTGTTAAGTCAGGAGTTAATTTTTGCTGCTTGCAAACAAGAGGCACAATCTCTATGGAACTTTTAGCACTTAAGACTATGCAGCAGTCTGCGTCGCCTCTTTCATATTGTGTTTTGTTTTTTATTGAAAAGTTGCTAATTCGAATGCCTGAACCAACTGCGATCTGTGGTAGGAATGTGTCTATTAAATTGTTGCTAATGTTCATTGTTATTGTCATTTGTCCTTTTGAATCCACAAGGTCCACATGGACAATTTTTGCTTTTTTTTGTGCATTGGGGCTTTTGTTTGTTGCAGGTCCATATACGACGAGAACATCACCTTCAAATACAGATCCATTTTGTTGTGTGCAAAGGTCCAGTATTGTGGTAGTTTGCCTAGATGTCGGGGAGAAGCTGCAAATGCATTGAAAGCATGTTTTGATATCATTAAAAAGAAATATACCAGTCTAATATTAATAGAAAAGATGACTGGGAATTAGCCGCAAACAAACTGTGTTGAAATTATTTGATAAAACACAACAACTAACACAAGAGATGCGATATCTATTATCTATTCAGATCTATCAAACCTTAATTATAATAATAGAAAGGAACTGAACAGCACATAGATCCATTATAATTCTGAACAGAATCTCAATCTTTAGCTGTTTGGATGCCTTGCTCTTATTATTTACAACAACTCAGAGAAACCTCATATAATGCATGAAAGTTAGCCTGAAACGGAGCAATCTTGGAAATGAACATCTGCTTCAAAATACAGGGTTGACACTTCCTATTACAGCCTCTAAATCATTCATTGATTTGTTCTATGCTATATTCACTCTACTTAATGCTGGTCTTGCTTGATACTCGCAACAGAATTATAAACACGTTTTGGACTTTGAAGTTATGCTCTGTAATTTTTTATGGTAATAAAGGTACAACATGTTTCTAGATAGGGTTATACTCATTTACTTCTATTTTATTAAGTATTTTTTACTCTATTTGAAATACTTGAACATCCTGCATTTCTCTCAATGCCCTTCAATTTATGTGATGTATCAGTTTTCTTATAAACAAACAAAAATATGCTTTATTTAATCAGAATTGACCAAGGCATGTTTTTAATGTTTAAAAGGACAATGCTATTGTAATGCATGCAATAATTGGTTGAGGACTCTTTTGTTTTAGATCATGGGAGCTGTGTCTTGCATGCGTTGGGCATGAATAGGCTGTGTGGCAGTTGCCTTATAGATTGAGAATCACCAGTCCATTCTTTGTGCTTGTGTACCACTACAGCTGCCAGCCTATGTTGGTTGTGTCTTGCCAAATGAAGTTTGATGATATCCTACATTGCTTCAGCTATCATTCTTTTGATTGGGTCACAGATAAGGAATTTATCAATGGTCTGAAGTTTATACTGCTAAATACACAAGTTTTTATAAATTATGTGATACATTCATTATATTTTCCATGCGGTTTAGTCGATTGGTGATGCATCCTTCCAATACAGGGATTTGAGCATCATGGTCTCCATTCTTTTCCCCAACTGATTCATAGGATATGGATTGCTCAGACCTTGACCAAGTGAAATTGGATTTAATTGCATAACCACTTCAAGAATTTGTTAAATACGTTGTTCTACTTGGTCCATATTCTAGTCCGATATCTTTAAAGGCATTTTTTATTGGTAGTTACTTGACAATTATGCAACTAATGAGAAAGAAAATCAAGAGCAAAGCGAGAGACAATTTACAGCATGTGGTAATAATTTGCATGGTAATAGTTTGAGATGAATACCTTTGTTTACTATGTGTGCGTTGTGTTTCCAATCTTGAAGGGGGGGTGTTCGCTGGCTTGTTGCTGTGCAATGGTGTATGACAAAGAGGAAAAGAAGTGTAAGACATAGAATCGATAAGATATGATATAAGTTTCAATTGACTTGTTGTAATTGACATGCATAACTGTGTCTGTATATTTTCTTGTGGACCAGGACTAAGATAGACATAATTAATATACAGAAATTCGCATTGGACAAGAAAACATTAAATTGAATATGTGATCAGTAATAGCAAAAGGAAACTAAGTTAAGTGATCTCTACAAAATAAGCCTACATACTGAGAAAGGTGATATGAAAATAAATATAAATTGTAGAAGTATAGAGCATGAAATCAAGGCAAGTTTACTACGAATGAAGCAGATCATGCTGTTACCTTTGTTTTGTTTCACTGGCCTGGGTGTTGAGGCTGCAAGAAGCAATGCTTTTTAGTTCTACACTGTCAGTGGGGCTATAAGAAAGGAGAGCCAAGATTGTCAGCTAGAAAGCTAGCCAAAAATTTACTGTAAAAGTGTTAATTTATCTAGCATAGTAGACATGATTTTACCGTTTTCTTGGCTGCTCTTGTCCACAGGCAATATCCCGCATACTCGTGTACATGCTGCCAAGGCATTTACAAAGCAGAAACTTTTTTAATTTAATATTTATGCAATGAAAGGAACCTGTTAGTCAATGGTGAGATGCATATTTTTTTTGGCATTGCATTGGGTGCTTGTGAAAAACAATGAACCACTTGATCTTGGCTAGCTGATATTGCTTCAACAATGACAATAACAAAATATACTTAGCAGAAGTAGCCAGCTGTATTGCAGACAAGTAGTATGTGGAATTAATACCTATGCTTTGTTTGGCTCCTTGGTGCACTTATTTTGCAAGGAGGTATGTTTTTTGAATCAATGGTCTGCAACTGCCTAAAACAAAGAAGAGCAATATTGCAAGTTACAAAGTTGAACAAAGTGAGAATTTACTTTGTATTCGTTTAGCATTTTTGACATGTTTCACCGTTTTCTAATTTGCTCTTGTGGCCTGGACAGATCTGCGCCAGTGGACTGTATATGCTTGGAGTATCTGCAAAAGGGAAACAGTGATAGTTAGGGAAGGAAACAAGAGCACTACTAAAGTAAAAATGTTCAACAGACTTTGTTGTTGATATTTGCTAGATACTTTACTCTTTTTTTGCCACATGTTCTTGTTTTGAAGGAACCGAAGCTGAGGAAGGTGCCTTGCTAGTATACATGTTGTGTACTCACCTGCAAAATAGCGTTTATTTCAGATGCTGTCATATTAGTTTATAGTGCTCAACATTGAACAAGTCAATGATCTAAGCAAAGAATTAAACATTGCGTAAAGCAAAATTGCTATTCATGTTTAGTTGTGGGCAAATGTATACCAACATCATATTAGTTTATAGTGTTCAATATTGAGCAAGTCAATGATCTAGGCAAAGAATTACACATTGCGTGAAGCAAAATTGCTATTCATGTTTAGTTGTGGGAAAATGTATACCTTGTTTAAACAATGCTATCAATGTGTGTTAGAAGAATGTCATGATCAGTCCAATATGCTTCTAGATTTTGACTTTTAGTTGTGTGGGCATTGTTGTTTGTCCAAATGTGATCAATAATGGTATTTGACAAATGGTCCACCTCTTCAAGTAACAAGTGCAAATTGTGTATTTGCATGTGTTGTTTAAACATATGGACAGTCTTTGTATATGTGGAAATGTCAATGTTGAAGTCACCTGCAATATATATGATGTCATCGCTAGGAACAATTGCCATTGCATTTTGGATAATTTTAATGATATTTTTAAGTGTTGTTGCTGGTTTGGCATAAACATTACAAATGAAATGTGTTTTTCCGTTAAGTATAAATGAAAGCAACATTGCTTCAATAGTTTCAAGTGTTAAAGGTATTGTGTTCAACACGTGTATGTTCTTTCTAACACAAGTCATTATACCATGCACATGGTATGTTACAAAGCAATTGTAATTTGGTAATGGATTGTCTGCTGCCAATGTTTTTAAGTGGGTTTCTTGTAGACATATAATGTCCGATGACATTAAGTCGTTGTCATGTAAGATGTCTTGTTTATGCAATTGGAAATGGCGAGTGTTTAATGTAGATAGTGTAATACATGATATATGTTCTTTATAATGAATGTTATTTTGAAGAGTCCAACTAGCAATTGTTTGTAGTCGTTCCATTTCTTGCACAATTGTTGGTTTGACCTTAAAGTTCTTTGGTGTTAGAGGGTTTAATAGAAAAAGTGTTTCAATGCTTGAAGTTCGAGACAAAGCTGTGTATGTTAAGCCGTGTTGGTGCACACCAGAAGGGTCAAATGCAACACCATGCATAGTGAGCCCTTGTGCTCTATGTATTGTTCGGGCACATGCTAGTTGTAGTGGGAATTGTTTTCTAATAGTTCTCTTTTGTGTAGTGGCTATTTTTTGGAGCGGTCTCGCAACTCGAAGAATTGGAACCCATCCATTGTCAACATATGTCTGGTTAACGTGTGTTAATTTTGCAACTTGACATTTCCCAACATGAAGATCATTGAACTGAACCCAAATGATATCTATGTCAGTAGTTCGTGTATATGCTTTGAATTTCCCATCTGATCCATTGACAAGACCATCCTGTATGTCATAGTTCCCACCATAGATCTCAACCAATATGTCTTCTTTTAACATTATTTTGTTTTCCAGAGCTGCAATATGTTTGTTCAATGGCTCTATCTCAACAGAGTTGTCTTGTTCATCAATTGCATCTATTGTAACTAGTTGTCCAGGCATAGCAGATAATATCTTTTGGTTGTGAGCATTGACATCCTTTTTTCTATAAAAAAGGAATGGGAATGATGGGTCTGTAGGTGGAGAGCGTAAGCATTTGTTATTCAAGTATGCTATGTCCATCTCTGTCTGGGAACCTGTACGTATTTTATTAAGGATCGTGATAAAAATTTGGTTTTTTTGCCTCATGGTTGTTTGTAAGTTGTAGCATTGGACATTTTGTTGCCAAAAGTCATATGGTATTAGCTCTGTATCCATTGGTGGACTTTGGAACACTGGACAATCATGTATAGGTTCTACTTGGTACAAGTCACCACAAAAAATAATGTCCAATCCACCAAAATGTTTAGCAGGTATTTGCATTATTTCACGCAATCTTTTATCTATAGAACGTAGCAGTCTTGCTCCAACTAGGGAGATCTCATCTATGACAATAATATGCAATTGCTCATATTGTTTTGTCAATGCATCTAATCTTTCTGAGCTCAAGGGAATGTAAGTACATTTCATTAATGGCAAAAGAAGTGCAGAGTGCAATGTTGTTCCTCCTATGTTAGAAGCTGCTTTTCCTGTATATGCAAGTAACAAGCCCTTTGTCTTGTCTGGGTCACTATCGATTGAGTTATTGTATATACGAAGAAGGCCTTGGTATATTGCTTTTGCAGTAAAGGTCTTCCCTGTGCCAGCTCCTCCTGTTAAGAACAGATGCAATGGCTGAAGGTTTTTTCGTTGTTTTTTCATTAATATGTCCTTCACTATGGCTTGTTGTTCTATGTTCAACATTCTGCGAATATTGTAATACTCTGTGTTGTCAAGTAAATGTGGATGTGTAGCTATTTCAAGTGGTCTTACTGTTTTCTTTGTGTACACAGCATGTCGTAGTGTGTCTAAATCTGCTTTTAAGTTGTACTCTTCACAGTCTCCGCAATTTTGTTTTTGTGTTTTGTGTTGATTGTTATAGCTGTCATCATCAATGTTGTCTTCAATAATAGCATCGTCAATGTCACCCCACAACTCATTTACATTGTACATATACTTTGCTTCGTTAAGTTGTACTGTCTTTTGATTCTTAGCAAAAGCATGTTGCCATGTTGCGAAGTCTTGTTTCAATGTGTTCTCATTAACAGAGAAAGGAACATATAGGAAAAGTTTCTCCCTATAGTAGTTTTCAATGTCAACATGCCTATTGTACTTGATAAATCTGATAATCTGTGGTTTGGTTCGTCGTGTTAATTTCCCTTTTCCTATTGTGTATTCTGCAACAAATTCTGCCAAACAAATGTTGGTCAATGCTTGAGGACGTGCAATGTAATGGTCAATCAAGGTTTTGCAAGCAATATTTTGTGACTCATCGGGTTCATTGCTCAAAAATTTGGAAGACTTTAAAATAAATGTGCGATTTTCAGGAGCAGAAGTGTCTATGAATTTACATTTTCGTGAACTATAGTTAAGTGGAAGTGAAAGCACAATGTGTACGGCTTGTTGAGCAGACATTTGCTGTAAATTGAGTAAGGCATTGCCAAGTTTTGTTAACATATTAATGGCATCGATGTTATGCTGCCTATGGTCTGTGCGTATCTTATTGAATGCTTTTGTCATTGAGTTATTACATTTTGTCATGTAGGAGCTACAGTATGTTGCTGCAGCATATGCATTGAGAACAAATTGTGCATCTGTATTTGCTTGCCACAAATGCGGAATATGAGCTGCAAAAGAATTATTCCATATGTGAGCTGGTTTTCTTTTTAAGAACAATGTTGGCCTAACCAATGTAGATCGTATTGCTTCTATGTATTTGCCTTCAGCCATGTTTATGTTGTCCAAGAAATCTTCAAAGGATACAGAAGAATCATAACTTGAAGTCTCCAAAGTCGAATACAGTTTCTTAGCAATATGCATACTGCGTTGTTCTCTGTCAGCACATGGTTCAAGTACTGTTGTTGCTTTCATGGGTGGTTGTGGGAAACCAAAGCGACACTTTTTCCGTTGTATGATTCTACATTGTCTAGTGTGATGATGTGTGTGTAATTTGGCTATTTGACCATCTAAGGTTTCTGTATTACAAGTTATATATCTGTCTACAAACTGTTGAATGGTGGCAATGCTATGTTTTCTATAGATCGGTACATCTTTAACCCATAGCATAAAATGATCATGTTCATTGCCTCAGTTTTGGAATTCTGTAACTGAGAAGTAGTCCAGTACCTTTCCAAAGAAGGTTTCATCTGAACATAGCAATTTTTTCATTGCATTAATCCTATGTTTGTAATAGCGTGTACAAGTGACTGGATCCTTTTTTATTAGAGAGAAAATGTCAATGTCAGGAGGTGAATTAGATTGTGTTTGGCTCGCCCTTGTGTAATGTGATATGTACAACTCTTCCAATGTTTTTGTTAATGGTGTCCAATTTTGCTCTGCACTAGTGAACGTTAAAAAGAAGGTTGGTGGTCCTAATTGTCGTATCATTGCAAAAACATTCTTCTTTAGATATTGCAAATAGTCTGGTGAATTTCTTATTTTTTTGAAATCTGTATATCCAATATCTGATCCCAATAAATTTTCAAGATTTGGTTTGTACTTGACATCTTTTACTAGTAGAGTTTTTCCTCGTAGTTTCCCCTTGCGAATTCGTATCCATATGGTAGAGAAGACCTGGCTAATTAGTATTTTGACAGTTTTGAAGAATAGATTAGTTGTATGATAGGCAAATGATCGATTTGAATTTTGCAACTCCCATTGGGCGATTTTTTGATATGAGAGTCTTTTTTCCCTTGCTTCATCACGTGGCTCCCCAAAAAAAAGTGTGGGGAAGTTCATCTCCTCTGCATATTTATCTTGGAACATTCCGAGGGGTTGTTTTCCTTCTGCTGGTGCAATCTCTATTACTTTGTCCTGGAGAGAATGTATAGTTCTTGACTCAGTAAACCCATGTATCAAACTGTCTGTTTCAATCTTGGTGCATTGTTAATTTCATTGTCGTCGTCAGTTGATGAAGACTCGACATCATCAAGGACTTGTTCTTGTAAAGGGTAGAAATGCTCATGCCACTTTTTGTTCAATTTTACACTATGCATTTTGTATAGTGTTGTTTTGCACAATTCATTGAGAGCATTCATAATAGTATTTGGTCGCACTCTTCCCTTTTGATATGCATTTGTGTATTGCAAACGTCTCTTTAATGCAACAGCAACTGTCCATGTTTCATTCAATGATCGCGGCAATACTGTTTGTATGATGTTAATGTCGGTTGGCACATTGATAATGGTTCCAGATAATCCAATTTGAGCCCTCTTGTGTCCTAGCTGCCATATCTGTGCAAATGCAATTCGAAGTGCCACTAGCCTTTCCTCAAGTTCTGAAAGCATAGCTATGTGTTCTAATGGATTGTTTCTTCTGATATGTTCTGGGGTTCCATACGGTGGTTTTATGTTTTGTTGCAAATGTTGAGAACAAAACTTGCATATCTTGTTTCCAAGAAAGTGTTTTTTCTTTGATAGTAGTAATTTGTATGTGTCTTTTGTTTTCTGTGTTAGTTTTTTTATGTTTTTCTTGAAATGGAGCCGTTGGCAAATTGCACACACATGTTTTGGCGTGTCTTGAATTTTTTCCATATAAGATTCTACTGCTGTCTTTTGTCTCTTTGTTGAATTTTGTACGGATTGAATTTTAGCTATTTCACGCATTTGTCGCTTTACTTTGCGAAGTGAGTCATGGGAGATTTGATTAAAGAAATTTTTCGATTGTGCAACAATGTCAAACTGTACACGCTGGCTATTACCAATAGGTTTGAGATCATGGCACATTTTTTTAGAGGTATTTGATAACCTTGTGGAGGTGTTAATCTGTACATGTAGATTTTTTCGAATGGTTTGTTTCAGTCTGTGGATACTGATCTTTTGTGTTGCTGTAACTAGTGTTGTTTTTGGTTGCCCAACATCACCGCCAGTTGCCGCAACAATGTCCACTCCATATGGAGTATAGTGTGTATGCATGTCATTGACTTGGTGACACATAATATTGTATACTTTGGTGGGCCTGACACATTTGCAAAACTCTTTTATACACACGTTATTGGCTGTTGACCAAATCTTAATCTCTACTTGCAAAATGTAGGATAGCCATTCAAAACAAAAATCCGCTCCTTCAATTCTACTTTGTTCATATGGCTGTCCAACCTTTGCAATAAATGCTTCCCAACTCGGGAAACCACCAACGGTCAAGTGAGATTTGATACATGTATCGATACAATTCAGTGCGACTTTGTCTCCACGGAGTATTGCATTGCAAAAGGACTG
>VDFB02020310.1:0-20251 GCA_007258455.2 Sequoia sempervirens
TAGGAAATAGCCTTTCATTTTAAAAAAATAATTAAAAATTTATTTAGTAGACATAATGCATCATATGACAGTGCAAGATGCCATGAAATTCTAATGTGATCGCATAATAATGTGATCTTGCTTGTTAAATTTAATTTATAAATACAATCATGTAGGCTTGGAAGTGACCTAGATTTCCAATCCTAAGGATTGGACTTGCTAAATAGCCTAAAAAATGTTTTTTTAAGGAAAACATATAAATGTCAAGTTCTACTAGAATTAGCACAATGTATTTCACCATGAAATTTTATAAAAATTACACTATGACATTAGGCTAGCTCTTATCTTTCTAGCCATATAAAAAATATAATTTAAATAAATTAAGTTTAAAATATATATTTTTATATACTAATGTGTTCTTATGCCTAAAAATAAAAGTATTTTATTTTTAATGCATCTTTTAATCCTCATTCAATTTTGAAAAATATTCTCTCACCTCCTATGTTTAATTTTATAAACATTGAAAAATATTTTTAAAAAAAAAATTGGAAGTGGGAAGCACCCTTAATGTTATATTTTTCAAGAATAGTCCACATTTATAATTAATAAAAAATACATAAATTCATTAAAAAATATGAAAAATATGTCATCTACTAAATGATCTTAACCGACTTTCAACTAAAAGGTTTTGAAAAACACTTAATACTGTATACACCTAAAATCGGTCAAGACAATTAATTAGTTAAATACAAGTTATTTAATTAATAAACCCTTTTAATTCATCTACTTATAAATAAATTCCAAATTTATTTATATTGTTCACTCTTCTAATTCTTCAATCTAAAATTACATTCTTCTATTTTAATTAAATAAACAAATTCACATAGTTTGTTTTATTTAATTAATAATCTTTTTACTAAATTTAAATCCTAAATTTGAATTTAGGCACATGTCTAAAATTTTGCTCTGGCCACATCATCAAATGTCACATGGATTTAAATATGTCTAATATTTAAATTGCAATTATCCTCAACCAATTCCAAAACAGACTTTGGACACTTGGCTCTTTCACACATTTTATTCCCTCATACACTTGGTATGTTTCCCTTGGTCAAGGGAACATTATCCATGATTCTTTCTAACTTCTTCCACCGTTCATCTCTAATGTTGAAATCTTGACCATTGATTGCTGCCATATCACAAGATGCTTTGAAAATCCTATAAATACAAGTCCATTCTACAACATTTTACATCACATCTTTGAGAAAACTTATTATGCAGAAATCACATTAGAGCATTATAGCATTGGAGCATTTAGAGCATTTTAGCATTTAACAAGTTACATTGTAGTATCATGTTAATTTAGAATCATGTCTTAGTTTATAGTTGCATTTTAGTTATCATCTTAGCTTTCATACAACATTTCCACCATAGCATTTAGCATCATTATCATAGCATAATCTTCATTTTATCACAATAGCATTAATATCATAGCATCATGACATCAATCACATAGTTTATACTTCATGTAGGAATTATTTTCTTGCATCTTACAACATCTCATTTCTTAGGTTGTCATCCAAACTAGTCATAATGCATATACAAATCTGAGAGCACTAATGATTTAGAGGATTCTTGAGAATAGAGAACAATGGAACGGTTTTAGTAATAGATTGTATTTTGAATTTGATTAATTATGTGCTTCAATCTCTAATGTAATACGTTTCATTGGTTGTGTGTGTTTTTATTATTCATTGACTAACTCTCATAGTTCACACGACAACAAATACCACTAAAAAGGAGGGGAATCATATCCAAAGCTTTATTATATATTATTGATAAAAATTTGAGCACCTTAATATTCTCTCATTAATGTGTCCACTTAACATTCACCATTTTAAAAAATTGGTAATTTAGAAATTAGATTTTAAATGTCATAATTCTTATTTTCAAAGTATCTTTAAATTTTTAGCAAAGCATCTTGAACCATTTAGTGAAATTGAGGTTTCACTATATTAAAAAATGTGGTGACTTAAAACCCCTTTTCTTTTTTATCTTCACTCACTTAACTAAGACATATTACACAACCCCATCAAAACCAATAAATTTTCTATCTATACTCCTGGTCCACTTTTGTGATTACAAAATGGACCTCTACACCTATGAATTTGAAACTTTCATGCATAAATGAAGTTGGTATATGGATCTAAATTTCACTTATTCTAATGGCTAGAATATTTTTACGTTGACATCTACAATCGTTTCCAAAAAGGGATTTGGTTGATAGACATGTTTAGGAGTTTTTTAGGTTATAATTTTTATTTGGTCAAACCCCTATTATCAATTCAATGATATGGAATAATGATTGAAGACATAGTAGGAAGTCATGAAATTTGACTAGACACATGTAGTGTTTTTTTTTTTTTTTAAAGCAAAGGAAAAGATCCTATATATTTATATTTATATTGAAATAGGTCTATACATAGGATTAATATAATGTTCAATGAGATTATTTTATGCCCAAAATGTCTCCTTTTTGAGGTAATTTTATCACAATTTTTATATTTACCTTTATTTTAGGTTTCATTTGAACCATTGGAAATACACTAAAGAGGATTAAAATTTTCCTATTATAATTTATAGATGATTATGCACATATCTATCACATTTTTGTTAGGATTATTGATATTAGCCTTGCAATCCTATGACTTTATTTTATTAGTCAATTATTATTTTAAGTGAATCCAAGATCCATGGAAGGTGAACTTCACTATCTCATGTAAGGAGAAACATTCTTTGTAATCAAATATTATTTTCTAGACACTTACAATATTCTTTGCAAGGTGGCATTGAGTGTGGAAACTTAACTTAGCCAATGACAACACCTTCAAACACTTGGCATGAAGTGGAAAATAATCTCACTATTTATAGTGGTGTAAGAAGTGTCTATGACTATGTAAGAGGCATATGAAAACATCTTGGACTATGGGTAAGAAGCACAGGTAACCTTTTCTGGATATAAGGAGTTATTTTTTCTTCTAATGGACTATTTTTCCCCTGATGAAGTTGAACACCCAAGTCCATGAGAAAATTCTTGGATCTTCAAGAAAGATGAATGTAACTCCTAGAACACTTGGCTCATGGTTTTTTTCCATGGTATTAGAAACCATGTATGGTTTCTTTTATTACTTTTGGCTATTTACTAGATCTTGGAGTAGGAAGAAAATAAGTTTTTTTGTAGGTTGAAGAAGTAGTAAAGATCTACAAAAATTTATAGAGAGTTTTTATTGATGTATCTCTATTGAAGGATTAAGAAAAGATTTCCATCCCTTTGGTGTAGAGTTTTTTTTCCTACAAGGGTTTCTCCACATACATATTGTGTAGTGCCCCTCCATTCTCACTGTGGATGTGCAGGTAGTTTGGCTTTGAAACTTGGAGATGAAGGTAAAATATTAGGGGAATTTAAGGTTTGTACTAATGATGTTAAGCAGTTGATTTGTTTTATGATATGGTATATGATGTTAGATGCATTATTCTGATCAGTATGTGATTATTTTATCATGATCATTATGTGATTATCATTTTAATTTCTATGTAGTTGATTGTTTACGAGTTGATTTGATTACTAGGTGTTGTTCTGATTGATGTGTTTGGGTGAAAGGGGAAGTATCACATTAATCACTTGTAAGTACCCTGCTACACTATGATTTCCTTTCATGGTGTGCCTATTTGTATGGTTACGTATATGAATGACCATTTGGTGTGCTGCAGGTTGCAAGTACTAGGCATCGACTCCACCTGAATTGGCAGGTCTAGCATGCCTTAAATCCAATGGAATAGTTGACATTTGGTCCCCTACCCTATCCATCATCCTCAAAGAGGATGAATATCTGGTCCATCACCTCATCAGTGTTGTTTGATGTCTGTGGTTAGTTGGTCTTTCTTTTTGACCCTACTTAGGGTTTAGGTAAATGTTGATGATATTTGGTATGTTTAATTTAAATTTGTTTGATAAATGTTGTTTTGATTAATTAATGCATTAAAATAAATTATTAAGTTAAAAGGGCACCTTGATGATTAAATATAAATATATTTATTAAAAATTATAGTGATAATAAATTTAAAAGTGTGATAAGATATTATAATATAAAAGTAAAAATAATATAAAAAAGATAGAAAGGTTTTTTATGCTAAACATGCATAACTTTGAACAAATGGTTGAAAAAGAAACTTGATGTTTTATTGGAGATTTTAGAGATTTTATCAGATTTTTGGATTTTGTAGTTTCGAAAACGTATGACCTTCTTCTTGTTAATATTTTTCCTTTCGAGGGGGGATTTTCATCTGATTATGGTGGAAGGAAGTAATGGGTTTGTAAAATTTTATATATTCTGGTTGCTATGAGAAAATGGGGAAATTTTGGAAGAAAATTAATTTAGAGTTTGGGGAAGAAAATTTTCGTAAAACAATTCCATTCCATCATAGATTCTTTGAAGGGAGGAACATAAAAGGATAGGCGAAGGAAGGCATTGGATCAAGTCAACTTGGGGAAAACGAGTTTACAAATGAGTCTTCATCCTTTAACGTTATTGTTTCGATTATTTGACGATCTAAACATCTCACTTAGCTTTTTAGTGCAAATATATTTTATGCATAGCGATTTCTCAGTGGTTCTTAAAATACTTTGTTGAGATAAGCATTTTATGAATCTAGGAAAAAAATTGTGCATAAATGATGCTATTAAATCCGCAACGTTTTGTTTAATCTTCTTTTGGGTGCGATAGCATAGGTGAATAAATGATACTAAAAACTTCTTGTTACCTCCTTGAAATTGTTCTATAATAAGTAACTTATATATATATATATATATATCAGTTTCATCCATTACTTTATATACGTTTCTATTTTTTTAGAAAAAACTTATCTTTAAGATAACTCTGTTGTCCATAGTTACCGATTGGGTTTCTTATCGATTGTTTATCGTGCAAAGAGAAGAGGATTAGAGTAATGACATGTCCGCAAAAGTAGGAATGAGCAATTTTATTGATGTAGTGAGTCTGCGTTGTATTTATTTTTGTTATCTTGATCCCAAGGTTGTATATGATACTTGATCGTTATGGTGCATGCAATTCATTTTTCCTTTTCATCTCTTGAATTTCTTACTTAGGATTCGAGTCAATAATTCTCCTATCTATGACTTGAGGCCAGTTTGAAATCTGAGTTTCGGCTAACATTTCTCTTTTTCGCCTTAGACTCCTTGAATGCCCAAAAATCTCTTTCTAGCCATCTAGTGGCATGAGTTACAACATGAAGCCTGATGTTTTGATGTTTGTGGCATGCACAGTTAACTGCATCTGGGTCTGTGCAACATTTTCTTATACTAAATTTGCTATGTGTCAGATCCTTGGATGATGGTTGTCCGCAAACTTTGCATCGAAACCTCTTCTTCCACTTGTATTCATTTTCATGCATTTTCCTATCTATTGGTGATATTCATTTTAAGCTATGGTTTATTATCTTAGTTTCTCGTACTTCAAGTTGGTATAATATTTTTGTTTTGTTTTTTTATGGTTTATGTTGGATAAAATACAATGGTGTTCACTGATTTTATACTATGCTGGAAATTTTCTCTATATGCGCCATATTTGGTAGCCAATGGAGTCACATTATGCTTAAAAATTCAATGTATATATTGTCATCTTCTTTTTGATGAATGCATTTATATTGGAATTCGATTATTGTAGTCATGCTTGCAGATCAATATCTTTATTATGTCTCATTTTGAGGAATGTTCTATTTGCTGAGCATTCTATAGTTAGCAATAACATTTTTCAATTAGTGGTATTTGATGCTTTGTATTTTTATCTCCTGCACCATACTTCTAACTTTGGAAACTTCAAATTTTTTTTTATCTTAATGGTTATAATATATTAAGCCTTGCATGCTTGTTGTGTAATGTGATTTCATTTCAATCGCCCTCTCTTTGATAATCAGTGGATATTAAATATGTTTGGTAATTTGAATGCATAGAATTCGATGGATATTTTGTATGTTGATTTTTAGAAACCAACACTATGTAATGTATATGTTCTTAAAATTCGATTTAATTAATTTGATAAATATTGTTATTGTATGGCATTTGATTATATATGTATATGTATAAATATGTATATATTATATTTGATATTTTAATATATATGGGTTCCCTTTGATTATATTTATGTGTATTTATTTACCATTAAGTATTATTCTAATAAACTTGATTGAAGGTTAGATACATATCTTATTGATTTCATTATACATACTGTTGTAAGGTTTGAATTTAATCATTTTCTTTTTATTATTCTTATTTTATATCATGATCCTTATAATAATGAGATTCATTCATGACTGTAGCCTTATTCTTATTTTAATCTAGTTAAGTTATTATTGTCAATTTTCATCTTAGACAAGATTTAGTTACCATATATTGTTGAATGGATATTACCTCACGATATCATTTGATAATTTGTGCGAATATTAATAAATTATTAGTTGACAATTAATAATTGATTTATTTCCTATTCAATAAGTTCAACAAAAGGTTTATGAAGTAGAGTGGTATGTTGAATTGGGTATAATTAAATGGGTATCTAAACTTGACTTCTATAAAATATTTTATGTTAAGATTTGGAATTGATCTTAAGTGTTTGTATAATTGTTTTAAGTGCTTGGATTTGGTTGCTTGTATGAAGTTTTGTGTTGATTTTTTGAAGTTGGGGTAATTATGGTTATTGTTCAAGGTGGGAGTATTTTGTGCTAAATAGTTAAGGTTGACTTCAAGAGACTTAGGAGGGAGTATGTTGTATGTATGGGTTTTATGTTTATTGCACTTGGAAGTGGTTGTTAGTGTTCTGAGATGTGTGTAAGAGGGTCAATTCCTTACACTGTGCATTCATTCTTGTGATTGGGATAGGTGAGCAAGATGGTCAATGCCTCGCTTTGTGTGTGGGATTCATGTGATTTTGTCAAGTGTGCAAGATGGTTTTTACCTTGCTTGTTTTGTAGGGTTTACTAGTTGTAAGTAGGGGGAGTGACTCTTAATTGGGGTCGAAGCCCAAAGTGGTGACTAGGATAACCCATTGGAGAGTTTCTTAATCCAGTGATAACCTAAAAATAAATTAAGGGGATGCGTAGATTTTACATTAAATAAGATAATGGATGCCTCACCCACGCTTATAGTGCTTGTTTATGCTAAGGATCGATTGAGAAGGCCTAGTTGGAAAGATTGACGTCCTTGTCCTCACAAAAGGAATGTTGGTTCTACATGTGTCACCCTATTGGGCCAAGACCTAGTGAGAGGTTTATTAGGACAACCATAGATGGGGATCGTGGTCTAGTGAGACATCACCAGGACAACCCACGCTAGGACCATGCGATAACACTCTTCCCTATTACAGTCTAGCATTTCCTAGTTATGTTTTCCTTATGTTGTGTGAATACCTCTGGAAGCGATGTATATGTTGATGTGATGTTAATGTTGTTGTAGTGTTGTGTTGGAGTGATGTTTAGTCTTGCTTATGTTAGCCTTCTATCTTCTTGATTGTTTATTTGTAGTGGGACCTTATGTTACATCCTAGCATTGGGGTGGACCTTAGGGTTCCACATGGTTTGAAGGTTGTTGCTTTTTTCTCCATTGGGTTTCCTCGCTTCTTATTCGTGTGCATGGAGGTCGTACCTTGTGTAACAGATTCTAGTTCATGATCCAATTCGATGAGACAGTGCTTTTTTGTACATGTACTATACTTGTATATTAGTTGTATCAATATTTGTAATCTAATGTATTCTTCCCAATTATATTTAGGGAAGCCTTTTTGTAAACAATGTAATGATGTAATGAATTGTGATGCACTCTCATGTAATGTAATTTTTATTTATACTTGTTATTTATTTATAAATGATCTTTCATATTGTTTAACAGATGAAATATTATAGAAATGTATATTGTTGAATCATTTAATGTGACAGATTAAAATGAACTTATTTATTTGACAAATCATGTTAACATATTTGTTAGTGAAATAATTCTAGTTCTTGTTTATAGTTGTGTTAGTAGCATAGTCATGGAACCTTAGAGGACTTAGGGTTAGATTTGCGTTATGTTCACCATCCATTTTTTTATTATTTCCTTTGTTTTAAAAAAAAAATTGTTTTGTTATTTAGTCATGTTTTGTGTTGTCGTCTGGGGTTCCTTGGTGGCGTGTTACACTTGGTATCAGAGCCAGGTTTACAAACACTGGGTACTCTAGTTTCATATGAGCCCATTATGTTGTCCTAGTTGTTTGTACTCTTGAGACTATGTTTTCCTCTTTTTATCATGGTTGCCTAACAATCTTAGACTTATCCTTTCGTGGTGTTTGTCCAATGCTGCAAAGACCAATGGAAAGGATAGGACCTACAATGTAGTCTGTAATGCACCAAATTTCTTTGTATTGGGGATGCATTATGGACCCTTGTGTAGTCATGTGATGTGATCTTCAGTGATGTGAATTTGTGGGTGTATGTGAAGAATGTATGTTTAATCATGAATTTAGTACCTATGAGATGATAAATTGTGTTTCCATGCTTCTAAAATGTGTAAAATCATGATCTTGTGTTGAACATGTTGTGAGATTTAGTGTTGTGAAATAAATAAAGTAGAATGGCTTGTCTATAAATGATGGATATTTAATGAAAATATGTGCTTTGTGTGCAAAATTATGTTGTATTTTATGGAAGTGTAGCATTCTAATGTAATGAATCAGCTTTGATGTTGGTACTAATATGTTATGTTTCCACCCTAGTTTGTGACTTCAAGGAGTAAGTCAAGTTTTAGGGGGGGAGGATGTAGTGCCCCTCCATTATCACCATGGATGTGTAGGTAGTTTGGATTTGGAACTTGGAGATGACGATAAAATATTAGGGGTATTTAAGGTCTATATTAATGATGTTAAGTAGTTGAATTTTTTTACGATACGTTATATGATGTTAGATGCATTATTTTGATCAGTATGTGATTATTTTATCATGATCATTATGTGATTATCATTCTAATTGCCATGTAGCTAATTTCTTAAGAGTTGATTTAATTACTAGGTGTTGTTTTGATTGATGTGTTTGGGTGAAAGGGATAGTGTTGCATTACTCACTTGTGAGTACTCTACTACGCTGATTCCCTTTCACAGTGTGTCTATTTGTATGATTATGTATATGCATGACTGTTTTATGTGTTGTAGGTTGTAGGTACTAGGCACCGAATCCACCTAAAATGGAAGGTTTGAGTGTGCCTTAAACCCAATGGAATAGTTGTTCAGAGATAAAATTTGGTCCCGTAGCCATCATCCTCGAAGAGGATGAGTATTTGGTCTGTTACCTCATCAGTGTCGTCTGATGTCTGTGGTCAGTTGGTCTTGCTTTTTGACCCTGCATAGGGTTTAGGTAATTGTTGTTGATATTTGGTTTATTTAATTTAAATTTGTTTGATAAATGTTGTTTTGATTAATTAATGCATTAAAATAAATTATTAAGTTAAAAGGGAACCTCGATGATTAAAAATAAAGATATTTATTAAAAATTATAGTTGATAATAAATTTAAAAGTGTGATAAGATATTATAATATAAAAGTAAAAAATAATATAAAAAGACAAAAAGATTTTTTATGCTGCACATGCATAACTTCAAATAGATGGTTGAAAAAGAAACTTGATGTTTTATTGGAGATTTTAGAGATTTTATCAATTTTTTTGGATTTTTGGGTTTCAAAAATGTACGACCTTCTTCTTTTTAATATTTTGTTAGGGTTAGTAAGCAGATATCTAATAGTTAAATGCAGATTTGATCAATAAAAAGGAGAAATAAAACACACAAAAAATTATAGCAGAAACAAGAAAACACAAAGAATTTAACATGGTTCACCCAATTTGGGCTATAGCCACAAAACCATAGCCATCCAATGATTTTATTATCTAGTGTAAAACATATTACAATATTGCTAACAATGCCACACTACAACCCTATCCAAACCACTTATAACAAGCCTTTTAGAAGTTTCCAGAATTAGGGTTTTTACAAAGTTGGTTTTTTTTTCTTTTAGGTGTTTTTTCCTTTTTTAGTGACAACATAAAAGAAAATGGGAAAAAAAAATTTCTCGAGGGTTGCCACCCCCAAACCCCCACTCGGGGCCTGGCTCGACACTAAACCCCGGACCTCGACAAGGATACATGTCAAGTGTATAGTATAGCATGATCAGTTTCCACATACCACAACATATTTTTCCTTTTGGGGGAGAGTTTTCATCTAGTTCTGGCATAAGGAAGTAATGGGTCTATAAAATTTTACATATTTTGGTTGTTGTAAGAAAATGGGGAAATTCTAGAAGAAAATTAATTTAGATTTTGGGGAAGAAAATTTTCATAAAACAATTCCATTCTATCATAGATTCTTGGAAGGGAGGAATGCAGAAGGATAGGTGAATGAATGCATTGGATCAAGTCAGCTTTGGTAAAACAAGTTTATAGATGAGTCTTCATCCTTTAACGTCATTGTTTCAATTGTTTGATGATCTAAATGTATTGTTTAGCTTTTTAGTGCAAATATATTTTATGCATAGTGATTTCTTAGTGGTTCTTAATTTACTTTTTTGAGATAAGCATTTTATGAATCTACGAAAAAAATGTGCATATTAACTGATGCTATCAAATTCGCAACATTTCTTTTAATCTTCTTTTGGGTGTGATAGCATAGGTGAATAAATGATACTGAAATCTTTTTACCTACTTGAAATTTTTCTATAATAAGTAACTTATATATATATATATATATCAGTTTCATCCATTACTTTATATACATTTCTATTTTCAAAAAAATCCTATCTTTAAGATAGCTCTGCTATCCATAATTACCAATTGGGTTTCTTACCGATTGTTTATTGTGCAAAGAGAAGAGGATTAGAGTAATGATGTATCTACAAAATTAGGAATGAGCAATTTTATTGATGTAGTGAGTCTACATCATATTTATTCTTGTTATCCTGATCCCAAGGTTGTATAAGATACTTGATCATTATGGTGCATGTAATTCATTTTTTCTTTTTATCTCTTGAATTTCTTAATTAGGATTCAAGTCAGTAATTCTCCTGTTTGCGACTTGAGGCTAGTTTGAAATCTGAGTTTCGGTTAATGTTTCTCTTTTTCTCCTGATACTCCCTATATGCCAAAACATCTCTTTCTAGCCATCCAGTGGCATGAGTTACAACATGAAGCCTAATGCTAGCTCACCGCAGTTGATGCATCTTAGCATGTCCTTTAATACTAAGCATATTTTTCTTCCAATCTTCTGCATGTATACTCAACCCTCCTATGATCAAAACCCTATGTAGTGCCCCTCACACTATTCTTTATTAGACTGGTAGTTGTTTTTCTTAGGATCAAACATTATGATACTTTGTTTGATGTATGACTTACTAGTTCTACGATGATAGTTTGATGATAGTTTGATGATACTTCTATTACTTGATTTTATGCATATGTTATGATTGTTATATGGACTTATTTGATTATGTGGATTAATATTATTATGAGAATTATGTGATTATCTTATCATGGTTGTTATGCAATTATCTGGTGATTTTTCTTATCTTGTTTGTCAGGAAACTAATTATTATGCATTGATGTGGTTACTTATTTGATGTGCCTTGGTGAAAGGGATAGTGTCACATTACTCATTTATGAGTACCCTACTACTCTACAATTTCCTTTCATGGTGTGCCTGATTGTATGACTATGTACATGTTTGACCAATTTGTGTGCTACAAGTTGCAGGTACTAGGCATTGACTCCACCTGAATTAGCGGGTCTGAGCATGCCTTAAACCCAATAGAATAGTTGATCAGAGATAGAATTTGGTCCCCTACCCTATCCATCATCCTCAAAGAGGATGAGTATATGGTTCATCTCTTCATCGGTTTTGTTTGTTGTCTATGGTTAGTTGGTCTTGTTGTTGATATTTGGTTTGTTTAATTTAAATATTGATAGATTTTGTTCTTAGTTAATTGATTCATTAAATTAAATTATTAAGTAACAAGCATTTTGGTAATTAAATATAAATATATTTATTTATAATTATGGTTTATAATAAATTTAAAAGTGTAATGTGATATAAAATAAAATAAAATAAAATATTAAAATGAAAGGTGATAATGGAATCTTGCAGTTAATAAACAACAAAAATAATTGAAAAAGATAGAAATATTTTCTATGCTACACATGCATAACTTCGAACAAATTGTCGAAAAGAAAACTTGATGTTTATTAGTGATTTTAGAGATTTTATCTGATTTTTGGATTTCGAAAATAAAATAGCTTTTTTGGTAAATAATTATCTTTTTGGGAGATTTTCATTATGGGGGGGTTTTTGGGTTTTCCAGGAAGAAATAATATTTTTCTACAAGAAAATTTTGGGGGTAAACAATTGCATTCCATTGTTGATTCTGGAAAGTTTTATTGGATTTCGAAGAGTTATTGCTACAAAAGATTGATCTCAATTTCGGATTTCCGTCCTAGCCTGCGTTGGATCCAAGTTGGCTCTATTTTTTCTTGTTTTATTTCTCTATTTAAGGCAATCGAATCCTCTCTCTCTTGTATGTGGAAAACATATGCTTGCTTGCATGATGTTGATTGAAAATGTGATTCCATCCATTTTAATTCCATTTTGAAATAAATAAAATATGTGTTTGATTGTATATCCTGCAATCATTGTTTTAAATCTGTTATGTGCATATTTTGCAGCCTTAGCATTTCTTAAATCGACATCCTTTTCATATTGGCCTAATCCACAACATACTTATTTGTATCGGTCATTCTCCTTGCTGCAAAATCTTTTATTGTATAAATTTGGCTTCACAACAGCCCATTTTCTTTTGCATTGAAAGTTTTAGATTTTTCCTCAACTCTTAGCGCAACCAATTTCCCTCACAGTGGCACCCTCTTTTCTACATCAGTCGTTGTGTTTGCAACTTCACAACTAGGTATTATTCAAATTTGAATGATGGATAATCTTCCTATGGCAATTGGTAAACTTTTATTCTTGATATTCAAAATTTTATGGATTTTTATGTGGTAGACTATGATTTAATGTTCTCTTACGCTATACTTTGATGCTTATTTTATTTGATAAACCTACCTTTAGAATAAAATTGTTTATTGATTTTTCTTGGAATACCATGTAAATTTGATGTAAATCCGATATATATAGATATTTAGCATTTGATATCTTAACTTCATATGACAATTTCTTATGTTGGCACATTAGGAATTGAGTCTTTATGTTCCTTGGAAGCTACAAAATATGGTTTCCTTCTATTCGATATCAATTTTCCTTTTGCTATAAGTGTCTAAAGCCTTTAGAGACTACACTAGCATGCCTTCTCTCTCCCTAGGTTGTCACTGCTCATGTAGCTATTTGACCAGATTTAATGAGAATGAGATTTCATGAGGGTGGAAAGAGCTAATGAGTCAATCACCCCTCAACACAAAGCCACGCCCCTCCATTACCCTGTGTTGCATGCTTTAAAAAACTTATGGTGTCTTCCTTCCATATGTTGTGAATTCATGTATAGAGCATTCAATACATAGTAATATCTTGCATTCAATGAATATGGTTTATGTGAATGCCATCGACATTGAAATTGTGTTTTTCCTCTATTCTTTGTTTTATTTGATGTCTATATCTACGACTGTGACTTTATAATTGTTTTGTGTTTATTATTTGATTTTTTTGCTATATAATTTGGCAACAATTTTATCTCCTCTACATTTCTCATTCAATACTAAACATTTCAATTCATTTCAATGGTTAAATATTGGTATTTGATACTTGAAAGGTGATTTACATTTGATTCTTTGTTTTTGGAATTTAATGGATAGTTATTATGCTTGGTAACCACTGATTATATTTTGGACTCTGCTGAATGCGATGTACCCCTATGCATTGTATTTGGGAGACTTATGTTTGATTTTCGCTATACATACCTATGTTTGGCATTCATTGATTTTGCTTCATGTGGTATTTGAATGATTACAGTGTGCTTGGTAATACATACTATGTATTTTAATGTATAAATTATTATGTTGAATTTGCTATGTTAGTAATCGATGGACAAGCATTTGGTATGGTGCTCAATGAAAAATCATATGCCTTGCATTTTGTTTCACTTCGATGTATATATTTTATGATCGGTATGTGGTTATATATACATATATATATGTATGTATATATATATACATACATATATATATACATGTATACATGTATATACATACATACATACATACATACATACATACATACATACATACATATATATATATATATATCACAAATATAAGTTAAAATATTGTTTTGAAAACAACATTCTATTTATAACATATATACTATGGTTATGGTAAAAGAACATTTCTGCCTTTGTAAATAATTGAATTATATTAGATAAGAAAATTAAATAAGAAAAAAAATGATTTAATTATATTTAAATTATTGGAAGATTTGTTTAAATGAGAGGATTGGATTATCTTTTGTTATTTAAAAACACAATTTTCATTTATAATTAATTAATGGTTGAATTGTAAACTCACCATGTATTTCATAATTGCATTATTGGATTTATTTGCTTATATGAAGTATTGTGTTTGATTTTTGGAAATTGGGGTAATTATGGTTATTGTTCAATGTGGGAGTCTTCTATGCAAGGTGGTTAATGGTAGTCTTCTAGAGGCTTAGGGGGAGTATCTTGTATGTTAGGCTTTATGATTGTTTCATTTGGAAGTGATTGGTAATGTGCTTGAGATGTGTGCAAGAGGGTCTATTCCTTGCACTATTTATACATTCTTGTGATTGGGATATGTGAGCAAGATGGTCAATGCCTTGCTCTGTGTATGGTGTCATGTGGTTTTGTTAAGTGTGCAAGGTGGTTTTTACCTTGCTTGTTGTATAGGGTCTACTAGTTGCAAGTAGGGGGAGTGGCTCTCAATGGGGGTTGAATCCCAAAGTGGTGACCTGGACAACCCATTGGAGAGTTTCTTAATCTAGTGATAACCTAAATAATAAATTAGGTGGATGGGTAATTTTCACATAAACAAGATAATGGATGCCTCACCCATGCCTGTAGTGCTCATTTAGGCTAAGGATGGGTAGAGAAGGATTGGTTGGAAAGATCAACTTCCTTGTCCTCACGAAAGGAATGTTGGTTCTGCATGTGTCACCCTATGAGACCAAGACCTAGTGAGAGGTATGCTAGGACAACCATAGATTGGGGCTGGGGTCTAGTGAGAGACCCCTAGGATAACCCGTGCTAGGACCATGTGATGACACTCTTCCCTATTACAGTCTAGCATTCCCTAGTTATGTTATCCCCTTATATTGTGTGTGCCTCTGGAAGCAATGTATGTGTTGTTAATGTTGTCGCAATGTTGTGTTGGATTCATGTGTAGCCCCTTGGTTATGTTAGTCTATTGTCTTCTTGTCTGTTGTTTGTTAGTAGTGGGACCTTATGTTATCTCCTAGCACGGGGGGTGGACCTTAGGGTTCCACATGGTCAAGAGGTTGGTAATTTTTCCTCCATTGGGTTCCCTTGTTGTTCGATTGCGGGGAGGTTGTACTTTATGTAGCAAATTCTAGTTCATGTACCAGATTGAGAAGACAATATTTATTCACATGCTTTGGACTTGTATATCAAATGTATTATTTATTGTTATAGTGATGTAATCTTCCCAATTGTATTCAAGGAAGAAATATTGTAAACAATGTAATGATGTACTCTCATGTAATGGGATTGCATATGTACTTGTTAGTTATTTATTGTATAGGAGCGAATTTGCACCCCTTATGCAAATTCCCCTTTTACACTTCCTTACCTTAGAAAACCAAATTTGAAGGAAAAAATCCACATCAGCCCGCTGCCTTTGTTCCACTTGGCATTTGTTTTGTGTGTTGAAAAAAGAATAACTATTGGGGATGCTTGGGCGGTGTGCAGACGTTTGTGCAACACACTTATGTCCCTGATAAATTCTTGTATATGAAGCCTACAGAGACATTACACTTCCCATTGGGTTTGATTTGTAACGTGCCTCTTCAACCAACTGATCTAAATATGGCTATTTTTCTCATTCTCCCTTCAAAAACAATTCATTCCTTCATTGCATCCTCTAGTGATCTTTTTGCACTCCCTAAGCATTCTAGTATTCAATTCTTGCATTCTAAGCCTTCAAGTAACACTTTGCACTCCATAGCAGCAGCAACAACACTCCATAAACTCCATAGAGAAAGTGTGGAATAACACCATTGCAGCAAGGGCTTGAGTCCTCTCATTTTATCCTCCATTAGCTAGTGAGCTCTTGGTGGAGGTGGTAAGATTTTCACTCATCTCTACAATTTTGCTGAGTAGCACATTACTATTTTGTAGTATTATTATGTTCTTTACTTTCATTCTTCCTTTATCATACTTTTCTCCATAGTTACTATCTTGGTTGTCCACGGAGGTGGAAACACCAAAATGGGGGTTTGACTGAGGCAAACCCCTATACATCCCCCCAATAGTTTTCCTCTTTCTTGTATGTAGGTGGACATGCTTTTCGGAGCTAGCTAGCGAACATGCTCTTTTGTGAGATCATTTTTGTCACCCTAGATTTAATCTATTTTCTTTATCATATTTGTTTATATATCTCTTATTTCATAGTTTTGTTTTGCTCTCCTAAAAACCATTGGTTAGGATGTCAGCTCATTTTCTAGAAGTTCTCATTGTACTTACGGTCCTCTAGTTGTACGGATGCTAGTGCACTTGAGAGATGCTAATGCACCGCGTTGTTGTCCCAAAATTGCACTTCCATCCTTGGGAAAAGAGCTTCCTGAGGTATAGTGTTGGACCCAAAAACTAGATCACCGAGCCCCAAAATTGATTTTTGGTCTACAGAGTGATTGAAGGACCTTATAGTCCTCATCATTCTCATCCCTCATTTCAAAACACCCCTTTAAGTTGAGGTAAGTTAGGGAAGCCTTCCACTCTTGGCTCTCTGTGACATGGGGCCTTGAATGTGGTTGGTCTCCCTCTTACATTTTTGGTGAACTCGGCATGAACGAACGTCTGCTCATTTGTTGGTGTTGAGGTTTTTCCCTTATACCTTATGATCATTGTGCCCCTAAGTATTGTGAAGGTTTATGAGCATCACAACTTAATCCACAACCTTTGGGTATATTGTTAGGAGAAGTATACGACACCTTTCGATGGAGAGGATGAAGGCCAAAACTAGTTTCTCTATAGGAGTTTTTTTTGGATCTACTGTTGGTCTCACCGGATAGGAGCAGTTGTGAAGGGGCGAGGTTAGATTCTTTAATGAGATTGATCATGTCCCCACTCCTACATCTCCTACACCATCATTGATAGACAAGCATGAGGTTGTTCAAATTCCTATAGAATATGACTCCGCCCTCAACAAAGGGTTGGGTGACTTGGAACATCACTTAGAAAGAGACCCAAAGTTTGATAGGGTCGTCTAGGTTATCAGTGAACTAAAGTATATGGTGGGAAAAGACTGAACAGGCATAAAAATCTTGGCTAGTATCTCTAGTATGATTGATGCATGTGCTTCTCCAAACAATCCTAGCATTATATGAGGAGCCACTTTTGAAGATCATGATAGACAACTAGGATTGTCGATGCCTCCTACGTCTATATACATGACTAATACCGTAACCTTGATCAACATCCCCTCTACCTCTGAGGGATCTGACACTATCAAAGTGAACAAAATCCCCTTGGGTTTCAGCTTCAACCTTCCTATCACCTCTAGTGGTGGAGGTTTTGGTGGGATGAGTGATGGGGGCTTTGGTAGTGGTGGTGGCTTCGATAGTGCAGGTGGTGTTGGTGGAAGTTGTTCTAGTGGAGGTCATGGTGGTGGTTTTGGAAGTGGTGGTGGCTTTGGTGGATGCCCTACTTGTGGCGATAGATTTGGTAGTGGTTCCGGCAAAGGTCACACCGGTGGTTCTAGTGGTGGCTTCGGTGGTAGTTCTGGAGGAGGTTCCTCTAGCCCTTTATCTTCTAATATCCCTATTGTGAACACTCTTCTTTAAAATATGGGTAAGATGCAGAGCTAGTTGGTGAGTCTCTCCCAATCCTCTACCCAGCCTATCTTCCAACCCTTCTTCTAGCATAGCCCATTGTTAGTTGTAATCTTGAACATTCCCTTCCCTCAAGGAATGGAGATTGCTAAATTTGAAAATTATGGTGGCAAAGGGGACCCAAAAACACATTTGTTCGCTTTTAATGCCCTATGCACAAATTTCTCCCATCATGACACATTGATGGAAAAACTATTCCCTTGATCTCTCAAGGATACAACACTCGAATGGTACTGTTCCTTGCTCAATAATTCCATTTTCTCATTTGACCAACTTGTAAACCAATTCTTATGGCAATTCCAAGCTAACATTAGACCGAAGATGACCTTTTTGGATCTCGTCTGATGCAAATAAGGTGATAATGAAAAGATTACCAATTTCATAGCATGGTATCAGGCACTCTTCTCATAAATCTCGTACCCGCTGCCTGATTCTAATGTGTAGAAGGTATTCATAGGGAACATGCAAAGACCTTGGCAGGAGAAGTTCACTCTTATGGAATACCCTTCTTTCACACATTTGTGTGTAACCCTACGAGAGTATCAACAGACGGTAGTTCAATTTGGGGGATCCTCACACTCCCGTTTTCAAGGAAATTCCATCGTATTGATCTCTAGGAAAGGTAAAGCCATTGCAAATGTAGTCGCCACTACAGATGAGAATGACCTCAAACATAACTAAAAGTTCACAAAGTTAGTAGAATCTTACTCTTCCATCTTGCAAAAGTTGGTGAAGGATAAGATCGTAACCTTGCAAAACCCTAAACCTCTTAAGGAACCTTACCCTAGTTGTTATGATGCAAGTACCTATTGTCAGTATCATCGAGTCAATGGACATGATACCAAACGCTATATGCACCTGCATCATGAGATATAGGACCACATCGAGGATGGTACTATTTGAATTGATGGAAGCAAACAAAATATGAATAAATCGGTGGTGAAAGCGAATAGTGAATTGCAGATATACACGAACCCATTTCCATCACATTGTGCTAACATGATTGTCAATCCCACTGATTCTATCACTCAACCTATGGCCTATGTTAACATGGTCATGATTACCCCTACAACATAGCCTGCACCTAGATCCCTGAATGTAACATTCACTTCATAGGACTTACCCTTAAAAAAAAATCCCTCTCCCCTCTATATTCTCGCTTGCCTCAATGGAAACATTATGATAGGAGTCTTAGAAGACTTTATGAGTCAAGTGAATGTTATTATAGAAGAGACGTTGTGGCTTAACTCACTACACAAAAAAGAATATGAAGAAACAAAATCGATCGTTGGACCTAGGGTTGTTGACACATTTTTTGATGTCATTCCAAAGTTGGATTTATTGAGGATGAAGCTAGGCCTACCTTGGCTAGCTTCCATGAATGGGATCACCTTCGTTATTCATAAATGTTTAAATTTCTCCCATGAAGGTGTTTTGCACGTAATGCATGACACTGGATACCATCCTTTGGTGTCCCAAGGGGGATATTCATCAAACCATTTTTAGCCCACCTCGGTCAGTCCGGTTCCTCCAAGAACAAACCTACTTTACAAGAATTTTGTGAAGCATAAAACAAGGGACAAGGGACAACCAAAATTGGCTCTTCCTATAGCATAACAGCCAACTTCTTCCTCTTCCCGAAAAGGGAAGGGGAAGCTTGCCCCTTCTCAGGATGACTCATCCACTCCCCTCTCTTGGGAGGAGTATTGGATGAGCAAGCTTTGCTTCTACTCATTAAGCCTGATGATCCCTCCTTGGAGTAGACCCGAGATCAAGATATCAAACCTCCTACTAAACCGCTTGGACCTTGGTAGTATTTGTATGGTAGAGGAAAAATCCACTGTGGGGAATCCTCTATGTCTCAATGTCCATGGCCTTCTACCGCTCCTACTCCCAAAGCAGTAAACGGGAAGAGGCCTACTGCCAAGGAACTAGAGCTGACTCCCCCCACTGCTTCTCAACCTACTCCTCTTGGTCTGGTTCACAAGTTTGTTCCTTCACCAAAAATGGTTGTAGTGGACACTCCCATGGCTAAGCAGAAGATTTTTGTTCCTTCGCAGCCTTCAAACTCTGGTTCAAAGAGTC
>VDFB02020311.1:0-17024 GCA_007258455.2 Sequoia sempervirens
ATCAGTCCCATCTTTTTATCCACTTATCCTATCATCTTATCATCCTTTATCCATTGTTTGTCTTTGGTCTTGTTGAACTACGTTGCCCCTGCGCTTTCACGTAGGCAAGGTCGATCATTTGATCCGCCCCCGGGGTTCCATCATCGATCTTCATTGTCCACTTTTCTCTTCTCTCGTCTATCATCGGTCATTTTGCTTTGTCCATCCACTCCTCTATCATCTAGCATCAGTCTTTCTACTTTCTCCATCCACTCCTATATCGTTTATCATTAGTCTTGCCTTTTGTCTCTCCGTTCCTTGTCATTTGTCATCATCATTCATCATCCTCTTTCTCTTTTATCCATGGTCAGTCGACAACCTTTTACCGAACTACGAGGGATCTACGTTTTCACGTAGGCAAGGCTAATCTTTGATCGGCCCTCGAGCCCCTAGGTCTTTAGGTTGTGTCAGTCTCATGTCTTGTCTCCCTTGTGTCGTGTCGTCAAGCTATGCCCTTATCTAGCTGGTTCTTAACAAACAAGATCCACTTGTATCAACAAATCCAATTAGTTTTGAATATCCTACATCAAATTGATCTTTTAGCTTAGTATCCATCATCGGTCTCAACAGGATGTATCCTTCCTAACAGACCTCATCAATCCCATATATCCCCTTGATCCTATGGCAAAGGACATTTGAAATTGATTGCGATTTTTTTATGCTCTTGGCTTTTGTTTATCATTTGAGCTCCCTATCATCCCTGGTCAAGGCCGCCATAATCCATCATATTAGGGCATGTTTTGATTGGTTCACATAGGGGCATATCTTGATCTTTTGTTTGATTGTGTCTTCTTGGTTGTCCCACGTAGTACCCACCAAGATCCCCGAGGTCTTGTGTTATGTTGGGCCATCCTTTTGTGCTTGTGGTTATCTCAATACCTGGTCCAACCAAGGTCTTTCTTTGTGACTTTGGGGTGTTGGGATAGCCTTCTTGTCTGTTGTGTTTGTTTCATGGATTAGACACTAATACGCCTTGGTTCCACATACCCTGTCATTTGGTGTCTTATGCTATAGCAAAGATCAGTGCTCCGAAGATGGCAAATTGCATTTCATTTTTCATTTCATCATCTTGCATGTATCCCCCATCCCTTCATCCTTCTTCACAATCCCCCCATCCCTCCATCTTTTTTTCCTATCCCTTCCCTTTCTTTTCCCCTCTTCTTTTTTCCTCCCCCCCATCGGGGCGGCTCCACCCTCCAATTGGGCGGTTTCGCCCTCCGGGCGGGGCGGCTTCGCCCTTCGGGTGGGGTAGCTCTTCCCTTGGCGGGTCCGCCCGCTGTCGGGGCAGCTCCGCCTGGGGCGGTTTCGCCCGCTGTGGCTCTGCCCTAAGCAGTTCCACCCACTGTTGTGGCGGCTCCGCCCTGGTCGGATCCGCCCACGGCCATGGCTACTCTGCCCTAGGCCATTGTGGCTCCGCCTGAGGCTGAGGCGGCGCCGCCCTGGAGCGGGGTGGTCACGCCCCTATCCCGCCTTCCTTTGCCCCCCCTCCCCACAATTCACATTTTTACTGTCTTTTTCGAAAAACTAATCCCGACCCATTTTCTAATTTCCCCCGCCATTGAAACCCATGTGTTGAAATTTTTAAAAATTTATCAAACACCATATTTTTGAAGGTTTTGACTTTTACACCAAAACTTCCAGAGGCCATAACTTTTGACTCGGGTGTCCGTTTGAGTTGAAATTTGATGGGTGGTTGCGCTATGAGATAACAAGTGGATTCCCAACTAACCTTAGAAAAGGCCCTTGGAACTCGTTTCGCCACATTTTCGGGGCCTCAAACTTTCATCTTGACCCTCAAAATTGCAATTTAATATTTTTTCCATCATTTTGAAAAATTGTTTTCGCTCATAACTCGAAATGCATATCTCAAATTTGGGATGTTATTTGGCAATTCATCTTATCTCAATATTGGGTATTTCTTGAAAAAAAATTGGACTCCCAAAAATATATCTATGAGGTATCCTAAAATGGCAAAATTTGACAATTTTTGAAAATTACCAAATTGGGAAAAATTTGATTGTCAACACTTTACATCCTTTAAACCCCGGAACTCGGAGTAGAATGAATCCAATCATATCCTTCAATCATTTTAGTCTTCAATCCAATCCTCATCTGAGCTTTAACGTTATCCCAATCTAAGCTTAACCAAACCCCTAATTTGAGCTTTAGTCCATCTGCAGTCCAAATCTTTGGATATCAAACCAAATCTTAAGATCCTTCTCTCCATCTCACATATCAATCTTCTCCTCATCTGTTCCATGTTGCACAAATCATCTAATCAAATCCTTGGTCTTGTTACCATCTTTGACCTCTCATCCTCATCCTCATCATCATCCATTAGTATCCTTCCCCATCCCTTTGGTGTTGTTTTGGGATGAATCCTTCCCTCATCAACAACACTTTATCATCATCATTGGGAGGCATTCTTCCCTATCCTTTAGTGGTGTTTTGGGATGTATCCTTCCTTCATCAATACCACTCAGTGGGATGTATCCTTCCCTATCCTCGTGTTGTTTCAGGATCCTTCATTCCCTCATTGACAACACTTCATCCATCATCAACCCATTTTGACTTGTACCTTGATTGCGGCAACATCACTTTTTTTCCTAAAATCCATTTGTGCTTCATCCATCTCCTATCGCTTCTCCTTCTCTCTTATCCATCCCTTTGCATCCTCCTCCTCATCTCCCATTTCTTCATCTCATCCATTTTGAGAGCACATCCACGTTCTCTTGAACCCACATGTCCTCTCGAGGGGGCATCTTCAATCCCTACTCTTCATCTTCACCCCCATCATCTTTCTTCCTAGTCATCCCTTTGATGACAGGGGCATCTTTTCCAATCTAACCATCTCCTTCTAGGTTCTATATTTTAATATTCTTTGAAATGATGCTACTTCGTAACACCATCTCAAAGAGGGGCAAAATGTAGACACCTAAATTTGGACACTTAGTTTATCCAAATTTATCACTTTTCATCTAAACATTCTCTTATCTGAGTTAATTAAGTAATATTACTATTATTTAATTAATACCTTAATTCTGCCAAATTCCTAAGGTATTTAATTAATAATTAAATATTTTACTCTTTTAATCCTCCTTTCATCAAATAAATTAAATAAATAATATATTTATTTAATTTCTCACATGCCATTTTCATCTAATCCTAATCCATCTCCTAATTTCTTCATTAGGGATGTGCACATGCCTAATCCTTAATTAGGATGTGTCACATCCTCCAACTTTTGCAAGTTGGCTTCTAATCCTCATTTACCTTCTAATTACTGATTAATTAATCTTAATCAGTACCTTGGTCAACTCTCTCCATCCCCCAAGGAATTTTTAATTCCTTTTTATTCCTCCAAAAATCCCCTTTTCCCATGCATCTTTTAGAACCTTTGACTTGTCACATCAAGTCACATGTGACAAACTCCCACCTTTTGGGAACATTGTCTTATCCACTAGATTCTTCCAATCATTGTAAATTTAAAATTCACTTTTATTCACCCAAGATTCTTCTCATCTCCTAATGTACTTGCAAGGTACTTGTACTTCCTCCACATCATGTACTTCTCTTCCACCTCACTTACACCTCGTCTCCCCTTAGCCACTTCACCATCCACATGTCAAGATGTGAGGGCTTGTGAGTTTTCAACTCACCATAGCCCTTCATCTTGACATGTCAAGATGTGAGGGCTTGTGAGTTTTCAACTCACCATAGCCCTTCATCTTGACCTTGTTGGATGAATTTCAACCGTTGAATTCTCTAGAGAATTCAAAATTTTCTATAAATACCCCCTCCTGAAGGGCATTTTCAACACTTTCATTTTGAGCAACCTTATGCTGCCAATTTGCATTTTCAAGCATTTGCTATCATTGAGCCATCCATTTAGTCATTTTGCATTATCAATCTTGCATCTAGTAACATCAAAAGCCATTTAAGGAGCATACAAATTCATCTAAATCAAGGGCCAACCAAGGAGTCTTCAACAACAAGGAAGGTATAATCAATTTGCATTTTATTTCATATATTTTCCTTGTTTTATCACTCTTTAGGCTAATCATTGAAGTGTTCTTAGTGTTTTATCATTTGCATTTTTAGTTATTTTGCACATTAAAATAGGGTAAAATTCCAAGGTACACACAAATAATTATATTTTAAATTTTGGTGGTCGAATATTTCAACGTCTCCTTCCTTATCATGATGAATACAATTGAGTGAATTCCAATAATATTGCTACAATTTGTGCAAACTTAAAGAAATGATGTAAAAGTTTTGAATTAAAAATTGTTGGAGAATTGTAGCTTCTTTTTAAAACAGATTGCCTTTCACCAAGTCAATTAAAAAGAAAATAAATGGTTTTTTTATTAAAATATGTAATAAGATAATTAATTAATTTGTTGAAAGTTGGGATAAATTATATAAAAAAAATAAATTTTAAAAATAACATAAATAAATTTATTTGATTGATTTTAATTATTGAAATATTTTTGTTTATAATTTTTATTAAGATTCAATTAGATAGTTTTTAAATCAAATTTATTGATTTATATTTGGTGAGTGGTGATTTACTAATCTATATCTCATAAACATGAATGGTCTAATTAACGGTTATTACATATAGATGATATTTACATAAATGAAACATCAAGATTTGTTTCAAATCACCTATCAAAAATAATTGTTTATTATTGTGATCATAATTTTTAAATTATGACTCAAATCGCAATTTCTTATTTATATTACAAACAAAATATAAAAAGTTCTTGCTACAATCAGCTAATGTAGTTAATCCAAAGTTTTATTTGGTTCAAATAGGAAAATAAAAAAGGCATGCCCGTAAATTCTTGATCACATTGTATTCTTCCAAAGAAGAGAGGATTGGGCATCATTGATTCTTACACGCAAGGGGACTGCTTCAGCTAAATGGATTGGTAGGGTTTTGGAAGGAAAATCACCTTGGAAACTCTTGGTTTGGTATTGTATTCAAATTATGGTAAATCATGGAGCATAATTCAATGGAGTGACAAGATTCTTGTAACCCCCCTCAATTGCATATGGAAAGCTTGGCGACTTGTTTCCCACAAGTTGTCTTGGTTTGATAAATCGTTTAGCCATGTGCTCAGTTTTGCAACTTCTTCTGATGAAATCATTTGATCCAAGAAATAGCAGCCCATTAGCTATGATTCCTAGATTCAAAGCTAAGTGCCTCTTCAAGAAATGTATCCAAACATTCATAGATCTATGGGACCCCTCATGTTACACATGGAAATCATGGCGTCAATTCAAGCTTTGTTTTGATTTAAACTACAACTGCATAGATAAGTCTGTTATGATAGAAGTTCAAAAAATTGTGCCCCCCAATCTAACTATCTTTATCTCTTCTAACTATCATGCTTACTTTTTCAAGGATTGGAGGTGGCCTAATGACTGCAGCTTTAGAACTTTTCCTCTCAAAGTTCTCTATAAACAATTTGTGCCTAGCTTGTCCATCTCTCGCCAATTCATCTCTCTTTGGAGATGCAATCTAAAATGAACTGGTTGGAACAAACTCAACCTACAAATCTGGAAGTCTAAAGCTAACTCTTAATCCCAACTCACGGCTTGAAAACTTTTGCATGCAAAACTCTCTTTGAATACCGCCTTGAATTCCTTAGTGCTCATCTTTACATCAACATTTCAGATCATAACTGTTTTTGTTTGTCTAGTAAACTTTTTTCATGTGACTGGCAACGCTGGTACGCCACACCCTTTGGTACCACGAGGATGGAGGAGATTAGACCTCGTGACCTTTTGTCTGCAATGGAATGCTTTAGCCAATAAAACTAGACCACCCACCTCAAATAAATTTTTAAAGAGACACTAAAAATCTAATATTTTTTAGTTCTTAACTTTTATAGATAATTCCTTAAGTTTGCATGAATTGTGGCGATATTGTTGGACTTTACTCATTTGTATTTATTGGGATAAGGAAGAAGTCGTTCGAATATTCCACCAGCAAAAGTTAAAATATATTATGTTTTGAAGAAAACAAAAGCAAAGTCTCAAGAAAAACTAGACGGCAGTTTTGTTTGTTTAACAAGCACAAAAGCAAAAGCTTGTTAACAAAAAATGGAATCAGTGTATAATTTATTATGGTCTATTTATAAACTTATAAACTTGTAAACACTAATCATTTTAATAATTTTATTAAAAGTTAGTTTGTATATTATAATACCCATAAATATATACTGTAGATTAAAAAAGTTTATTGTTGTCACATTGTTCTTGACTTTAGTACTCTCTCACCTTATAAATTAGAGTTTGATACCTCACTTGAATATCATTATAGGAGATTTCTCTGAAACTGGTTTTCAATGGATTTTGCTATAATGATTAGCTTGCTTAGTGTATGTGTAGCATTCATAATCTTTAAAATCCTGCTTGGTAGAAGCAAGAAGAGTCTGCTGCCACCAGGTCCACTGGCCTTGCCATTAATAGGGCATCTACATTTGCTAGGAACACATCCCCATCAGTCTCTGCAGAAACTAAGCCTAAAATATGGCCCTCTCATGCAAATACGTTTGGGCTCTGTACTTTCTGTTGTGGTCTCTTCTCCAGATATGGCAAAGGAGTTTTTGAAGACCCATGAAAGTAAATTTGCATCAAGGCCCCAATCTGCTGCCATAAAATACATGGCCTACAACTGTGCAGACTTCTCTTTTGCTCCCTATGGCCCCTATTGGAAATACATGAAGAAGATCTGCATGAATGAGCTTCTGAGTGGCAGGCAATTGGACACCTTCTTGCCTGTTAGAGCCCAAGAAATGGTGTCTTTCATGGAGACAATTTTGAAGAACTCTGTACAAGGGAAGGTCATTGACATAGGTTCTGAGTTAATTTCTATGGCTAATAATGTTATATCCAGAATGGCCATGAGCACAAGGTGCTCTGGTAGTGATGCAGAGGCTGTTGAATGCAGGAAGCTGGTGAAGGAGGTTGCACTCTTGACCGGGAAGTTTAATCTGGGTGATTTTATACATGTTTGCAAGAATCTTGATTTGCAGGGGTATGAGAAACAGATGAAAGATGTGCACAGGCGTTTTGATTGCCTCATGGAGAAGATCTTGAAGCAGCATGAAGCAGAAGCAGAAGGAGCAGGAGGTGTTGATGGGCGCCCCAAGGACCTTATTGATATTCTCTTGTCTATTTCCAATAACGAACAAGCAGAGATGAAGATTACCAGGGAGAACATCAAAGCACTCATCCTTGTAAGTATCTCTGAATCAGAATAATTTATTTAAACATCTATTGAAGATGTGAAGGGCCAAATTAACCGTTGACTTAGAAGAGTTCAAACAATCATTTCTTGCGGAGCACAATCATATGAATCATTGGACAAAACTCTAGATTCTTTTCCTAAAATATTTGCAATTTGTAGTTTTGTTGCATAATATTTTACAATTTTTTTGTTCGAAGTTTTGAGATTAGATTTGGTCTTATAAAGCTTATACATTGATACGAGTTTAATATTCTAGAGAACTTGTTTTACAGATTTTTTGAATTTGATTAATAAACAGGATTTATATGCTGCTGGTACTGATACTTCAGCCATTGCAACGGAATGGGCATTCTCAGAACTTATGAAAAATCCTCATATTATGAAAAAAGCTCGTGAAGAAGTAGATTTTGTTGTGGGAAGTGAAAGACTTGTTGAAGAATCAGATATTCCAAAACTGATTTATCTTCAAGCAATAGTGAAGGAGACCTTACGCTTGCATTCTCCAGGACCCCTAACAGTGAGGGAATCCACAGAGGATTGTAATATTGAAGGCTACTTTATTCCTGCAAAGACTAGACTTTTTGTTAACATTTGGGCCATAGGGCGAGACCCAAATTATTGGGATAATCCCCTTGAATTTCGACCAGAGAGATTTGTTGAGAATGATGCATGTACTAGTCTTGATGTGAGGGGTCAACACTTCCATTTTATACCATTTGGAAGTGGTAGAAGAGGATGCCCTGGAACTTCACTTGCCTTGTTTTTCGTTCACACAGCCTTGGCTGCCATGATTCAGTGCTTTGATTGGAAGGTAAATGATAAAGAAGAGATTGACATGGAGGAAGGTGTTGGCTTGACACTTCCTAAGGCCAATCCTTTGATATGCATGGCCACTCCTAGGTTTGCCCAACTTCCTACTTGGAAGTCTAGTTAAATCTTTTGGACTTTGAAAGTATTGACTCATGAAATATCATGAGAATATTGGATGTTTTCTTAGTAGTTTATTATGATGGGTGCTAGATTATGCCTCGTCTCTTTTTCATTCCATGAAGAACTCTATTATAACATGAAGTAACTTTAATCTATTTTAGTTCAAATGTAGGGCTTGTGAGAATCTATTAATTGGTCTATAATCTTATTTCTATGGTTTTGATTTATAATCAATCTTCTAATCTTCATAATTGTAAATTTTAAAAATGTGCTTAACAATAATATGTATCTTTCTTTAACATGGTAGAACATGGTAGAATGCTAATTTCTTATTTTTTTTCAAAATTATCTTACATATTAATATTTTAAAAATAATATTCACATAATTTAAAACTAAAAGAGGGGTAAAAATTTATTCAAACCAAAATAGAGCAGAAAGCAAGGGCATTACACACCCATATCAATCTCCACTAAATGGTCCAACTTTTGTGACAAATCCGGGGGTAATTGACCCCTTTCCACAATATTCCAATTTTGCAAATGATCAGAGGCCTATTTAGCCAAACAAACTACCATTCCATTCCATTCTCTAAGAATGTGTCAAAAGTAAGAGATTCCAAGGAAGCACACAGATTAAGAATTTGTTTTATAATTACAGTCAAATGCCAACTGACATCCAATATTCACATAATTTATATATAAGTATAATTTTTAAATATAAAATTATTTAAAATTCAAAACTATCATAAATAAATTAGATACAATCATTTTTTTTTTAGTTCGTAAAATATGCTCCCTAAATGTAATTGGTTAGCTAGTAGCAATATTATTTGTTTTTTCTAAAAATTGACAAGCTTACATAGGGTTGGTTATTAATGTTAAATAATTAAGAAAAATAATTTCATTTAGTTTTTAAAATTTAATTAGATGGTGCTTATATTGAATACAATCAACAATATTAATACTAGCAATTGCACCTTGGTGTGCAATGGGTACACCGAAGAGGTGTGGAAGGTCAATTAGGCAAAGTTTTGGTCTATTTTTTTGCATACAATTGTGTAGCACATGATGTCAATTGGTAGGTCATTTAGAAAATTCTTTTGTTTATGCAACAAAGGTCTCGATGGAGAAGTGAGTTTTGAATCAACTATGCATCAACTTACATGGATCCAAACACAATTAAAACTAGCACTTGCACCGGAGGGGGTGCAAGGGTTACGCTGATAGAAAAATATAGAGAAGTAAGAAGGGGAGAGACATGCAAATTAGTACTTGTATGGACATCATTAGCAAAAGAAACAATGTTACACATTAGAAGATAGTAGTAGGTAAATATACAATGTGATTATACAATGTTTGAATCTCAGTAATAGATTGAGAACACGAATCATTACATTTTTTTTCAGAATAGATGGATATATTGCGTGATGTTTGCTTCAATAGTGGTGTTGTTCTAGGAGTGTACATGGAATGCAGTGGTGGGTGCATGGAATAAATGAATTGGTCAATGGAAATGCAAGGTATGGAAAGGATGGCAAGGGGTGTTATTTGGAGTGCGTGTGGGTATCTGGGAAATACTTGAATAATGGTGGTGTAGTAAATGATTATGATCCATATCAAGAAATTTTCCATAAGCAGGTGTAAGGTCTACATCGAATGTCGATCAAGATAAGGAGGATGCAGAATGTGGGGGGTGATGGGTAAACATGGATTTGGTAGGTGGTACATGGATGAACTTATTTAGTTTGCATAAGGTGGATGGAGTGTTGGATCTATTGTGGATGGGGTAAGATGCGTGTACCTCTTTTGCCACATGTAGGTGTTGTTTTTTTTATTGCAATCTCATTGAGATGCAGACATCTCGATTAGGGAGCCATAAGAGTCCTTATGATAAAGTGTTGCTATCAACGCATGGTTATTTTGAGGTTTGGATATCAAGGATGTCCCAACTTATGATGGTGTACATTAACGGTTGACGGTTTGGATTTTTTTTCCAAACTTGGGAGGCAAGTAGTGGTAGGTGGATTTGGCGATTCGTTTGGGCCAAACTGTGTGCATATGTATTTTTTTGGTCACTATTGAAGCTTTCCTGTGTACTATTGGACTTTTTTTGATGGAAGTGCTTCCCTTCTTGATTTTTTCCCCATAGTTTCTTTTACTAATGGAGGTTGGTAGGGATGTTTTTGTGTTGTATTTTATGGTATCCATCTACATATTATTTGTCCATTTATTTATTTATTTGGCCCTTTATTATTTTGGTGGATGGGATGATGTGTGAATCATGGTTGAAGGTATGAAGTGTGGTAGCATTGATAGCAGTTTTATCATAAGGACTCTACAGTCTCCCAAATGTTGATTCTTTTTTTTTGTGGAACAACTACATGTACATTTAGGAGTGAGCATCTCATGGGTGGATGGAAGAGTAGGTGGTATATGTATATGGTTTATTGGATGTTTGGATTCTTGATCTTGATTTTGCATGGTGTTGCTTGAAATATGCTTTGGTTCATGTTCTTGACATGGATCAATTTGGTAGGATGGATTGTATGCAAAGGGGTTTGTTGTATTTTCATGGAGGCATCGGAAGTGGTTCAATATTGTATTGAATGTGATACAATCTCTGTATGTCCTAAAAATGATCAATACATTGGGAGGATTCACCAAGTTGGAGCAACCATTTGTAGGAGTATATGAAGTTGGAACATCCACTTGCATGTGATTGCAAATGCGCCAGCTTGGAGCAACCATTTGTAGGATTATACAAAGTTGGAACATCCACCTGCATGTGATTGCAAATGCGGGGTAAGTATAGAAATAATAGTTTCTATGTATATCAATATGGTAAGGTGAAGATAAAAAAAAATATAGCTTTCTTGAGGGAGTGGGGTGTTAATGTATGTGTACCTGTACTCATCATAAAGAGAGAAGACGTAGTCGGAGCTCTTCTTTTCTCCTGATAATTGTGAATGGATTATTCTTCATTCTTGAGTATCGATCAAAGGTAAATGGTGGGTCGATCCTAAGTCCGTGTATTGATTTAACTCTAGATATAGCTGTAAAAGTTAATCCTTGTCTTTCTTTTTTGCCTATATCGATTGTTGCTCTTTCGATTGTCATTCCTTGGGATTTATGTATTGTAATTGCCCATGCACTGCAAAGTGGTAATTGCCTCTAAGCACCTAGTGATATGGGTGATATAGGAATAGTTTTTGGGGCATGGATGCTCCAAGGTGGGCCATTGTAAGTATCAAATTTCACAACCACATATAATGGTAAATATGGTGGTTTGGAGCTTTCCGTGTATACAATATCTACAACCTCTCCTAGAGAACCGTTTACAAGGCCTGCTTAAGTCCATAGGTTTGTAGTTAGCATGATGCGCTGGCCTCTACAGAGCAAGAGTTCATGGGGAAGCTTGTCAGCATCATTGTCGATCTTTGATTGTAGGGTTGTTTTTATTGCAATACTAAGTGCAATAGGAAGATTTAATAGCTGTATCATTTTTTTGTTGTGTGCTCCAACTAAGTCATTGGTCGGGAATAGGTGCATTGCTAGGTCGAAAGACTTGTTTTCTTTGTGTGATAGCTCTGTGTTTGTGTGACGCATTAGTAGGTCCCAATCTTGTTCACTCGGTTCTGCATTACGAATGTTTTGTAGAGTTCCTTGAAAGTCAATTTGAGCTTGTGTGTCCCCGTGTTGTCAAAATATTTTTTCTAGTGTGACAACAGTAGTGAATTGTTCCCAAAGGGCTTTTGCATCTGTGTGGGCAGCATATATAGGTTTGTCCATTACAGGGGGTAGTTGTGCAAAGTCACCTACAAGAATGATAGATCTTCCACCAAAGCATAAGTGTTGTTGGTGGGGGAAAGCCTCACGTAGCCTAGTATCAATTTTTAAGAGTAATTTTGGGCCTAGAAAGCTTAGCTCATCAACTAGGAGGTATTTTATGTGTCTCATGCTATGTTGAAACATTGCAAGTGAGTGACCCTTCAATGGATACATTTCTTTGATTGGAATCTTCAAGGCAGAATGTATAGTTGAGGCATGTATGTTGAATGTTGTGATTCCTGTAGGAGCAACAACAAGGAGAGGGCTATGTTCTTGTGGCAGTAAATTGGAAAGGGAGTGTTTAATGTAATGAATAAGATAGGATTTCTTTGTTCCTGCTGTGCCTTGTATGATCATGTATAATGGTTTTTCTATTTCACAAGAACTATAGTGGTCCAAAACAAGTGTCAAAGTGAGTTGTTGTTTGGGAGAGAGTGGATATGGGAGGTCGCTAAACTCAAAGGGTGTTGGGATGTCATGTTGGTCCACCTTGTGTGTGCATATGAAATGCTCTATAGTTTCACGTAATGGTTGAGGTATTGTACAGGCATTCCACTTGTGGCAAGTGTCAAAGTCACGTCTTCCAAGCATATCGAGGGAATTAAAATTCCTGCTAGTACCAAGACCCAATTGTGATAAGAACTCCCATTCATTCAATTGAATTGTATTGCCTATATTGTTTTCATCTTCTGGCTCCTCTTCCTCTTCTTGACTTACTTCTTGATCAACTATACGGTCAACATGCCACACACAATATTTACGTAAATTCATCTCCTTCCAATTGGCAACAATTTTCTCTTTCTCGATACCAATGTTTGCTTCAATGTTGCGAAATTGCTTGTAAAGAAGTAGTTCACTCCAACAAAATGTTTCGAAATGTTTTGAATCCTCCTTTGGAATAGTAGTATATCGAGGGAAGACACTAATAATTGCCTTGTGTTTCCTTTCTTTCCACTTGTACTCTTTACGACTTGATGAGAATGAGAATGTTCGTGCAGATTCAAGTAGTGTTACTTTTTCCATTTGAAGAGGACGTTGTGTGTATTTATGGATGTAGGTCATCTCCAATGTATTTTCGTTTCGATTTGTTTGGATTCGGTTGAAAACTTTTCTACCAACATTAAGCACCATAAATTCACGATTGCAAACAACAAGGGACAACTTTTGCAACATATTGCACGTTTCTTGTGCACCTATATCACGATCAGCAATAATTTCGGACATGAATTTTTTGTATGCTGCAAGTGCCTTGTCTTGGGGTGCTTGCTTTTCACATATGCGTGTCAACATATCAAGGCAGCTCTCAGATTTTCTTTCTGCCTTCGTGGCTTATTTTGCAATGTACTTTAGAACTAGTGTTTTTGAAAGCACGGGCTGACAATCCATATTGGCCCTCTATATGGAAAGCATTTCTGGACTATGTATATTCAATCTATCATCATTACGTGCAAGGCAATAGGTTTTTTTTCCAGCTTCGTCACTACACAATGAAGAGCTGGCACATTCAGGCCAGGGTGCACTATAGCGACACTCCATGTTGTTCCCTTTCTTGCGAAGGCAGGTTGATTCTGAACACTTGGTGTGTCTCTGGACACGATTAAGTAACTCTTCATAGTTAGTAAGTGTGTTTGTAGCAAAGATTTCGGGTGTTGTTAGTAAGCATGGATCGTCTTGCGAAGATCGATGGAATGTGTTGCTTCTATCTCCCAGATTTCGAGGATTCCAAGCACTGACATATCTGTCAAAGAATGATTTTGCTATGTCTACATCTGTATGATTGCTCCAGTTAAGTGTATCCATGTTTGGTGCACCCTCAAGCCAAAGGAAGCCATGTACATGTGCAGACCCTCGATGTTGCCACTCATATCTGTACCAGTAGTTTGTTGTGCAATATAGCTTCTCTAAGACGTCTTCACAAAACGCTGTGAATCTTTGATGCAAGTATAAGGATGTGGTATGTGGGTTCATAACAATGTTATCTATGCGATCTTTATTGTTTAGTGATGTTTGGGTCGCCCCCTTTGTAAATAGCTGATGTAAATCAGGCCATTTGGTGTTTGCAGCACTTAAGGTGAAGAATAGTGTTAGGGAGCCTATTTGGTTGATCATGTTTAACAATTCACCACGAGACTTATTCCAATATGCTCATGTCCCTCTAAGGGATGATCCGTAATGCATTAGTTGTTCAGCTAGTTTAGTGTCAGGCAACGTTTGTATATGGAGGCGAAGGCTGTCTATGGTAGTTGTTATGCAGTCCTCAGCATTTTTCTTGACAAAAATGGAGGCAACACCTTGGCTTCGGTGACACATCAATAGATTCAAGACAAAATATCTAAACCTTGGGTGCCTTCCAAATCTATTATCATGGAACCTCATTAGGTGCAACACATATTCATGCATTTCAATTTGTCTATAGTGAGGTTGTAAATGTAATGCACTGCCATTGGGAAACAAAGAAGGAAAAGCCATGTCTAGAAATCTTTCAGTATTGTATCACTAGTACAAAAACAACAATATATGACTAAATAAACTACTAAAAATTACATATAAATGACTAATTTTGGTCACGTGACCATTAGTAGTTTATTGCCGGTCATTTATAACGCGGCCAAATTTATGACTAAACAATTTTAGTCATTTATCTAGTCATTGATTTAGTCATTGATTTGGTCATTGATTTGTTCGTTAATTTAGTCATTGATTGTTGTTAATTGGTCATTTATTTAGTCATGGTAGTGATTTATTTAGTCATATTTTTAGTCATTAATTTAATCATTACTTTAGTCACATATTTAGTCATTAATTTAGTCACATATTTAGTCATATATTTAGTCATTAACTTAGTCATATATTTAGTCATTATTTTAGTCATGGTAGTCATATATTTAATCATTGTGGTCATATATTTAGTCATTGTAGTCATATATTTGGTCATTGTATTCATTTATTTTAGTCATAGTAGTCATTTATTTAGTCATAGTTTAGTCATTTATTTGAGTAAATCAATGATTCAAGTTATAAATCAAATCTAACTTAATTAATTCTCACAAATTTATGCATATAAACTTCAAATATCATAGATATTCAATTTTTTTTTGTATTGGATTAACATGAAAAAAAAAATACAATCAACAAACAACTTTATGCATATAAAGCTCAAATATCATAGATATTCAAATGTTTTTTTTGTATTGCATGAAAAAAAAGAATATACAAACAACAAATAGTTGCATAACCAAAGGAGTTACAAACATCATACAACTGTATAAATACAAATATCCAATAAATAAATCCTTCACTGCATTCTTGGTTGCCATGGAAGACAAATCCAAGATACGATACAAATGCTACAAACATTGAAGGGAGAAAATACATGAAAATATATAGTAAATGTAGTTATATTATTTGTGGTGCATATATTGCTCGATTCAGAGTAGCCTTGCCCTCCCATTCCAACTGGACAACCCTTGAGAGAAGATTGGAAAGATTTGAATGAGAAGGATGACAACTTCCTATCTAGAAATCTCACTGGTCATGGTCAGATGAAACTAATAAGTGCATGTTCACCTCTCCATTTTGACAAGCTACAACCTGAAAATAAGATTTCAACAAGGATTTTAGAATATGTTTATTAAAATGAAAATACAGTTATTAAAATGAAAATACAGCCAAGATCTAATAATGAACACATTTATATTTTTACAATATGGCATCCTTTATTTCAACGGTTCTGTGAGATTTCCCATTACAAATGCTTAAATCGTTAATGATGTAAAAAAAGAAACATACAAAAGAAGTAATGCACTCACCTAAAATATCAACTAGCTCCATCAAAACTGTTATTTTAATCATTAATCTCCCAATGAATAAGAATGTAATATTGATATAAGTGGCAATGCACCTGAGATGCATTTAGTGCATTTAGTTCAAGCCATCAAATTTGTTAATTTAATCATTAATCTCCCATGGAATAAAAATGTAATATTGATATAAGTGGCAATGCACCTAAGGTGCATTTAGTTCAGGCAAGCCAGGTGCCCCAAAGCAACATGGTAAAGTATTACGAACCATAGGATCTTCAACTTCATGTCCTAGCAAGCGGTGATATATATAACTGAGAAAAAAGATATATAAAATATGTTAAAAAATTTGTGCCATCACTCCAAGAAGTCACTTTTAAAAAAAATACATTTGTCATTTAATTAATCATCATTCTAATGGAGGAGAAATGTGACATTTTATTAGGTATCATTAAATGTGCATGAAAAATAATCATCTTCCATAACATACTCACTTAAAATTGCCACTACATATAAAAGCACTAAATTTATTCATCAATGAAATACTTAAAGGAAACGCAGAAAATTTGCATTGATAATACATCATATTTTATAGAGCATATTCCATGGGCTAAAACAATGATAAACTTAAAAAATTCATGTTTGTATCATTTCTATTTTGCCAAAGTATATGAAACATTAATAGTTAATTTCAAAAGAAGCACAGGGCGTTCAGATCATACCCACTAACACTAGTCTCGTCTACAGCAAATGTTTTCATTGTTGTTTGCATATGATCAAAGCTTGTACTTTTCCACATAAAATCTACACTATAATTATGGATGACGTCAATAGGAACACCCTGTAAAGATGAACCAAAGACCTGTAAGTCATGTACAAAGTAAAGATACAATTAATGAAATTGCATATAGATGTCCTCAAAGAGATACAGAATGAAATCTTTTGCAATAAATGACTTCACCTGAGTACCCCGCAGCTCAAGTGCAACCTCCTCTTGTGCAGTCAACTTAATATGCAAATACAATACAAAAAATAGAATTTTTATAAAGTGAGTTAGCTTCAATAGAATTCAACTAACAAAAAGAACCATCTATCTATTCCATTAGATCTAAATTTATCTCTTCCTCCATTAACTGATTCTACCAAGCCATTAATATCTCCTGTTA
>VDFB02020312.1:0-21302 GCA_007258455.2 Sequoia sempervirens
ATTACAATCATCAAGGCCTTTGATAAGGTTCTTATTTTTCAAGGCTTTAAGACCCTTCTCACCAATATGGCCAAGCCTTTGGTGCCATAAAGTTGTCTTCTTCGCTGGGAGCTTCATCTTCGAATCATTAACACCCTTAGGTACCTAGAAAGCATGACCATCATATGTAGACACAATAATCTTTTTCTTTGGTCAATATGATGGTAAGGATGAAGAATCTAAATCTCATTTCTTGGACTTCACAGAAGTACTATATATTACATTGAACTATGCATGCATCCAACTTATACAAGGTGCCAATTTAAACACCCTTAGCAAGCACCATAGAACCTCTGGTTATCTTGCATCCACCACTTACCCGCACTCCCACATCACTCAACTTACTCACTGAGAGTAGGTTTCATGCAAAACCAAGGATATGTAGTACACCATCAATCTCCTTCACTCTATCATCAGGGAATCAAATCCTGACTCTTCCATGGCCAACAATCTTCAGGTGAGTCATTACCTAGATACACCTTTCTACTATCATATTCTTAATACTTTGAGAACCAACCTCTATGAGAGGTCATGAGGAAAGAGGCACCTAATTCAATCAACCACACATCTTTTGACATAGTTATTACCAAGGCTACGACAAATGCATCTACATCTTCATAAGAGGATTTAGAATCATATTCAAAATAAGAGGATTTATAGATTTTTTTCCCTCCTCTTTACAATCTTTCTAGAAATGATTGGATTTATCATAGTTCCAACATGTAGCCTTGGAATTTTTACTAGGATACTTAGATCTCCCCGAAGACTTGGACTTAGACTTCTTTTCCTTTTTCTTGCCTTTCTCCTTTGATCTACCAAAAACATATAGGGCCTCCTTGGCCATCTCAAAATATTTCCTTTGTATCTCCTTAGACAAAACTAAAGCAACCACATCTTCCATCTTGAAAGTGGTTGTTGTACTTCTAATAGCCATTGCTAGGTGGGGTTGTGAGTCTAAAAAATAACATAGTAGAAGCATGCAACAATCCTTGTCATCAATCTTCACACCAACAAAATCCAATTGAGCAACAAGCATATTAAATGCATTTAGGTGATCAACAATTGATCCTCCTTCCTCCATCCTCAGAGAATATAATTTATTTTTGAGGAATAAATTATTTAGTAAGGATTTCCCTTGATAAATATCACCAAGCTTCTTCAAAAGCTTAATTGCAGTCTTCTCCTCATGAACATTTAGGAGCATGGAATTATCCAAATAGAGTCTTATCAGACTCTTGGCTTTTCGATCCATTAGGTTCCAATCCTCTTGTGAGGTTGCTACTAGTTTTGTATTGGATATTGCATCACATAGATCTCTATCTATGGTGCAGGGGCACCATGGCAATTTTGGTCTTTTGATGTAAATAAGTGTCTAAGTTTGGGTTTGACGTGTTTTATCACACTTTTGATGTAATAAGTTCTAATTGAGACCATTTTTGATGTGTTAAGGTCATATAGGGTCATTTAGTTGAGTTTTGTCAAAATTTTCAAAATGTTGTAAAAGTTGCTTGTGCAACTTTGCAATTTTGTCATTTGGAGAAGTTGAATGGTCACCTTTTTGAAAGTTGATTGTAGACTGTTGGTTTTCTGTTGGAACTTGTTTAAAAGGTCTCACAAAATTCGAGACAGTCTTCTAGAAGTGATTTTGGTGGACAAAGTAATAGAAGAATTCTATTTTCTATGAAATTCAAGTGTTTTTCTATAGTTTTTGAACCTGTACGATTCCGTACACTCACTATTTGGCATGAATTGAATTGAGATTAGTAGAGTAATGTTTCTTCTTTGATTTGGTTGTGATGTTATTGATTTTCAATGAGAAATAAGGTAGTTTGAAGCATTTTTCTACAAATCGCTTGTAAACCCTAGGTTTAAGGGTTTGTGAACAAAAATCATGATTTGCAGTCCATTCCACCATTGAAACTTGGCCAAAATTGGTGGAATGGAGGGGTTGAATGTTTTTTTTTGTGTTTTTGAAGTTGTTTGAGTAGGAGATGGAGTTTGGGGCAGATTTGAGCTTTCCCTAGCCTAACATCTTCATGTGTTAGGCTTAGGAATGCTAGGTAGGATTAAGATTTTTGGGTGACAAAATTTGTGATGAGTGGTGATGAAAGGAAATGCATATTGGGACCCTATATGATGCGTTCAAGCCTCTAGAGTGGAGATTTGAGAGTTGGTGATTGAATTTGGTATACTTTGGAAAAGTGGCCTAATTTGGCCTTGAAGCAACGTAGTAGACCTAAATTGAAGGATTTTTTCCAAAAGAATCCTAGTACCCGTTTGGATATGTTGAAAAGGGGATTATTGGGTATTTGAAATGGTATTTAAGAAGTGGGTTTGAGGCCTTCTTTAAAAGATATGCAAAGAAAACTAGGTTTGTAGACCTACAAGGAGAATTGAGAGTTTGTATGTGAAACCACCATAGTTAGGGTTTAGAATCTTGAAAAAGTTGTTGAATTGTGTTGTATGAACATAATCCACCTTGCTTTGCATCAATCTATAAGTATATCCTCCATTTTGAGTTTCCACACAAAATTGCCGCGATTGAATTTCTCCATCTCTATTCTTCTGGATGTGCTTGTCATCTTAAAACTATAACAAGATTACAAATCTCTCTTTGCAAGAACTCCCATTGAATCTAGATAAGCACAAAAACCCATTCAAACACAACAAGGATAACAAAGCTGGCCAAACTCTAATACCAATTGAAAGGAAAGCTATATGTAAACACTTCCTTAATGTAAATCAAACAAGAGAGGATTGCAAAACATTGTTTCAAATCCTTTTAACTTTTACAATTTCACTTTAAGATTACACACACAATTAGTTATTTTCATATTTAAAACACATAAAATACAAGACATAGAATTTACATGGGAAAACCCTTTTGAGAATAGATCAAATAATAGATCAATTGTATTTCTATAATAAACTGTTACAATAAAATTTTTAGAGTTTATGCTCTTGCAGGTGTTGATTCATTGTAATACAATATTCTAGAGTGAATCTAACAACATAACAATTTACATATATTATAATAACACATTACTGAAAAATGCACTAAGGCCTATGATTTTGATATTGAGTACGTTAAGGGTAAGAAGAATGCGGCTGTCAAGGCCAAAGTTTTGGAGCAATAGTTTCTGGAGCAACAAACTTAGAAAATTCAGATCAGATTTGGCTCAAGCAAGAAGGGTGCAGGGTCCTTTCCCAAACATGATCTTAATAGCCCAGGAAGACCCAAGGGAGAATTCAGTCTAGGGGCCATGCAAGGGTGCCTAATTCACTTTCTTCATGCCCAAATCTATCTTAGTTTTAGGTTGAGAAAACAAGTTTTGTTGTGTATTTCTAAATATTTTGTATAATCAACCCATTTTCAATAGCAAACTTGGGGTTGGAAGATAGCTCATCGTTGTAAAGGTGTTTTTGGGATCATATAAACTATTACCTATTGTAATTTTTTTTTATTATTAATATATCTACAGGTCCCCCACCTTTTGCTTAAAAAAAAAAATGCACTAAGGCATCAATATTATATATCCTTCTCATACATGGGCGTCCAACATTACCACATGTCAATCTCACAATCTTTGCATGCATGCAAACTAAAATCGACAAAATCCATGAGTCCCAAGTGACCCAATTAATAACTTGTCAAACATGCATGTACATGCACCAACATGTAACAACGTGCAAGAACATTTAAGGTTTGCAACTTCAAAAATAGTAACCTCACATGCTAGGCATCCCATAGAGAAAATCAAGTCAACCACTAAATTAGAACTCAATCTTGAATCTTAGCCACTCCCAGTGACAACTCAGTCTTTGTTTAGCAACATTCCCTTCCACGCTTTAGTCAACAAGTCAAACACATGCCACATGGCATCATGGCGCTCCTTCTTGAGATTTTCAAAATTCTAAATGCTAAATGAGATCCTAGGTGACAAGAGTCACCTTTCCTCTCTTTCGCTTTTTCGAAGAGATAAACATTAACACAAGTGGGCCTTGCCAAATCTTGCTTCCAAATTAGATTGCTACATATCAACATGGTGAATCTTTTGAAGGTTTTAATCTTTGCTACTTCATAAATGAGTGCCCATGTGATACATGCCACAATATTTCTCTTTGTACCTTGCATGTAGGATGCCAACTCTTCACTGGGTCCCACAAAGTGACTTAACAATTTAGAAACAATTATTTTTGCATTTAATAAATAAAGCCAACAACTTAGGGGAAAATAATTAAATAATTAATCATGAAACTCACTAAGGTTGAGATACCTTAATCCAAACAATATCTTTAGATCTACAGGCTTAAGTGTGGCATCTCTCTTCTCTCCTTTAAGGATCAAACATTTATTTATGATGTGTCCTTCCCTAGAGAAATAAGTATACCAAATGCTTTTTCAAGAAGTTTTCTTGTTTATATACAATCTCTTGTTTAATTTTTAGTTATTCTAATTACACTTTTAATTTTTCTATTTCCTTATTTTTTGTGTCTTTGCCTTATCTATGTCTAAGATTCCACATGCATGCTAATTTTATTGCTTCTGAGTATGTACTGAATATCCTTCTATCCAATGATGTTATGATTTTTGGTGTTAATCTAGAAATGAACAATTCAATGTGCTTTTTTTTTTCCAGTTCAAGGTTCTAATTTTTTGGATACATCTTTAAATCTATAGTCATAGTCTTGTATAGAATTCCCTACTTCCTATATCGTATCTCTCATTTTTCTTGCAATTTCTATAGGAATATCTAGTGACTCAAAAATTGATAGAAACTCGGTTTTAATTTTTTACTATAATTTGTCTTGTTGAGGACATGTCTTCATGTACCAATTTAATGCATCATTTCTCAAGGTACCTACAACATTAAATAGTTTTTCCTATTCTCTAGTGGTGCCTTTCCTTTTCCATAGTGATTCTATAGCAAATATATGTTTTTATATCTCTGTTGTGTCTTTGCCAAATATTGAAATTTGATTGATGAGTTAATGTTGGATTTAGGCTCTTTATCACTATTGTAGTTTTTTTTTTATATTCTTTAGAAATTTACAATTTATTTGTCACTTTTTTATTGCACTAATTTCCTATTTCTTCCCTTATCTTTGGATAATTGTATGTCAAAGTATTCCCTTCCTAATATTACGTCACAATCTTATAGAATTTTTTCTTTTGGGATTCTCTAGTTTCTTTTGAGTTTTCACTTTTATTTGATGTTGAAAACCTTTTTGACTTATATGTCATGGGGGATGGCTTTTGGTCCAAGTGTTACAATTCTTCAAAGTGAAATTTTATTTTTGGAGATGTTATTTCATTAGTTAAGGACATGCCATTAGATAATAATATTTTCCAATCTTTCTCCCTTATTCCAATTATATTATTTTTCCAATTTAACATTTTATTATTTTATTCTTGATATAATCCATTCGCTCTTATTTTTTTCACATTTTTGGTAGAATCAATTGATCTAGATACTTCACATCAAATCTCAAGGATTAAAAATTTTCTAGGGATTTTAGAAAATTCTTGAATCTTTCATCAATAGTAATCTAGCTATTAAATATGTTAGGTTCAATGTATGGTGTTTTATTTAATACTATAAGTGTTGGAGCTGCCATGCTACTACAACCTTCTTCCCATATTTTTTGATATGTGGCATACTAACTGATGCTTCAATCTAGATTAGTGAGGATCTCTACCACTTTATTTAGGTGTTAGTTAACTTGTTTTGGACTATCACATAGTTCTATTTCTTTGTCATTACCTATAGCTATTTTGGTATACTCACTTATACCTAGGTTTCTTTAAAATTCTATAGATTTACATCTTTCTATTTAGCCACAACCCTTCTGGTACTTTGTAACTTTTCCTCACTATATTTTTTAGTCACAACCCTCCTAGTGCACTATAATTTTTCTTCACTATCTTTTTTAGTTGCACCCCTCTTTGTATGTTGTAACTCAATTTGCATAGATGTATCTATCCTCTTATGGTATCTGTCTTGTTATTCTTGTGCTTGTTTATATAAAATTTCTTTCATTTTCAATTGGATGCTTTATTTAATATTTCAATACCTTGTTATCTCCTTTTTCCATGGGTGTTTTAGAGATTTAGAATTTCATCAATATTTTTATGCATCACATGGTGTTCATGCTTGTCCTTCTTTGATTAGTCACATATTTTGATGGATATCTTCAAGACCCCCCCTTTAAATTTATAATATCCTAGGTGTCTAACCACTTATCACAAGGTTAAGACCTAAGGGAGTCTATGAAAAAACATAAAAACTAATTCTACTTCTTTATAATATCCTTTTGAATAACTTATTTTATTATGGACTTCCTTATTTGATGCTTTTGATATGCTATTTTACTATATTGCTAAGGTATTAGAAAAAAAAACCAAATATTGGAAACAAAATGGGAATTTGTAGACCAAAGTTTTGAGTCTTGGAATCTTGCAAGTTGTATTTATACCCCAATGATTATAGTAAGAGAATAATCAAAAGGTTTGCAGTAAGAAATACTATTATGTGGTAATATAACACGACTAAGAATTCATAATAAAGGGACCACCTCTTCATTTCGAACATCAAAATAAAACATTATTATTCATATATATGTTTGTAGACACTTAAAAATGTCCTGAATGATATCACACACTCGAATATGATATACTAACACCGTTTCATCCTAAAGCCCATCCTCTTTCGCTTGTTTGATTAAACTAGCCCAGCTATTTAATTAAATGCTTCATTTTCATCTATTAATTTGATTAGGGTAATTAGGTTAATTCCTCCCCCTTTCATGCTAATCTTTCATCCTGTTAAATTAGATAAATCAAAATATTTAATTTTAACACATTAAGTCCTCTCATTTAAATTAAATAATCTTAATTATTTAATTAAATGTAATTTTGACCCCTTTTCATTAAATAAGTCAATTATTTAATGGATATCCTAAATTCCTCTAATTTGCATAATTGAAACTTTGTTTTAATTATTACTAATTAATTCTAACTCTCCCACTTGTAAGGGAATATTCCTCCTTTGCACATTCCTCCAAAAAGGGAATATTCTTATGGAATATTCCTTGTGCACTCAATTATTTTTTTTCAATTTGCACATTCAAATTTAGTTTTAAATTAACTAAATTGATAATTTCCCTCCATCCACTTGCATAGGGATATTCCAAAGGAATATTCTCCCATTTGGCTCTAAAATTGAAATGATTTCTTTCAAACAATCTTTGTAACAAACTTTCAAAGTTGTTACAAAGTATGTTTGTTTGAATCATTCTTATCCCTTGATCTTTCCTTGATCCACGTGATCTTTGATTCTCATTCATTGATGAGAATCCTTGATCCATGTTTCACCCTCCTTTTCATCTTGACCATTGATAGATCAAATCAATTTGAGCCCTCAATTTTTCATTTGCTTTCTTATAAATGCATCATCATTTGGAGAGAAATGGATCCATCTTTTAATAGTAAACTTATGCTATTAAAATCAACCTCATTTGAATCCATATTTAGCTTTTTTTTAAGTTTAAATCTTGATCATTGTAGCTTAAAGCATCCATTAATGGCTTCCATGGTAACTTAGTCACATTCATTTAGTATATTTTTGAATCTAGGGCTTGCATATTTGAATCTTGCATACACTTAGAATAGCTTTGCATACACTTACATCCAACATCATAGCATTTATCATGTTAAAATAGCTTTTCATCATGTTTTACAACAAATCTCTCAGTTTCATTAGTTTTCTTCAATTAAACTAATTGAAACAAGCTCATTATCAAAGGGATTGAGCCATTCCACATCAATGCGACACCACTCCCCCAATAGGATAAGTTTCAATGTCTTATAATAGATGTTTGTCAAGCTTTCATGTTTTAGAATGTTAGGTTTAATGATTTCTTCTCTTTGTTTACATTGAATATCTTATTGGGATTGATGCTTAGTGGTTTAAATATGCCTTGAATCTATATGGATTAGGTGTAGTTAACCTATACTATGTCATTGGTTACATTTTGGCACTAGAAGGAGGCAGTACTAAACGAATTTGACAAATTTCTCTTTAGATTTTCGTTTTCTTGTGTTTGCAGGTTCAACAACACACTTTGAGCAAATTTAGTGACGCATCTAGGACACGTCACTATACAATGACGCACTTATGTTTTATTTTAGCACACAATTAATTTAGCAACACCTTATTAAATTTTGTCATTGCATATTAAATTAGCGACACTAAAATGATTTATATTCATGCTATAAATTTTATTATGGCGATGCATTTGATATGGCAAAACTATTGATGTCACTATTTAATACAGAGCGATGCATTTGATTTTTCGATATAGTGACGCACTAGTGATATAGGGACACATGATGAAAATTCAATGACACTATTGATTTCTGTATAATAGTGAATTTGCACCCCATGTGTAAATCCCATTTTTTCCTTTATCCACCTTAGAAAACCAAGTTCATAGGCTTAATTCCACCTAAGCTCGCTGCTTGCATCACACTTGGTGCCTGTTTTGAGCGTCAGTGGTGGCATTTCTATCAGGGATGCCCACGCGATGCGCATACATCCGTGTGGCGCGCTTATGTCCCTGATAGATCCCCGTGTCTAGAGCCTGCAAAGGTGTTACACTTCCCATTGGGGGTCGACTTGTAACGCCCTCGACCAACCGACCCAATTATGGCCGTTTTCTTCATCTCCCCTTGAAATTCACTCCTTCCATATGCATTTCATCTTCTACACCCCTCCCCTCTCACTTTACACATCTCTCTAAGAACTTCTTCACTCCATTCACAAGCTCTAAGCAGCTTCTTCACCATCTCGTCAATCTCCAAACACTTTACACTTCACAGCAGCAACATCAACACTCCACCACTTCAGTAGAGCAAGTGTGGAACAAACACCATTGCAGTAGAGGCTTGAGTTCCTCTCATTTTCTCCCCCATTAGCCTTGAGTGCTCTTGGTGGAGGTGGTAAGCTTTCAATCCTCTCCTCTATTGCTTGGTTTAGTAGCATAACACTGTTTTGTAGTGCTCTAAGTGCTCTTTACTTCATTTCTACTTTTCTCTCTATCTATCTGGTTGTTCGTGGAGGTGGGAACACCAAAACGGGGTCTGACTGAGGCAGGCCCCTACACAGCCACCCAACCATTTCTCTCTCCCTCTTGTGTGTAGGTATTGAAGACATTTAGGAGTTGGAAACTTCATCATTCACATGGTTGTAAGTATTTCCTTCCTTTCTTCTCCTTATCTTTATCATTTACTCTTTACTTTATCTCAGTTCTATCACTTTCTGTTATTTTACTGCATTCTATGGTTTTTAGCATTTAGAGTAGAAGTGGTCATTTAGGCACTTTCTGAGATAAAATCGCTTTCTAGTCTATACGCGACGCCAGCGCGCCTCTAGGACACCGGTGCGCCGCACTGTCGTCCGTATTCTACGTTGACGTCCTTTGGCTAAGAGCTTGATAGTTCTTCTAGAGAATCTCTGTGACCTGCTCTCTTGGATTCTAAAACTCTCACTACTGTTCCATTGAGGTAGTATAGGGAAATTCACCCTGTGAAGCTCTCTGAATGAAGAGAACTCGTGAGTAGCGAATCCCCCTATATTACATTTTTGGTGAACTTGACATGAAGAACAATGTTCTTCGAAAAAATAGGAATTAATTTACCCCTACTTGGTGGGGTCATGACTTTTGACTTGGTGCTCAGAATTCAAAACTGTTTGTACCATTGGAAAGGTCTCCTAGAGAACTTGTTTTGACCCTAAAATACTAGTGTCTTTGGTAGTTGAATTTTAGGGACCGGCGGTCGACCCCAAATTACGCCTCCAGGGCCAACCGAAGCATGGATTTACTAGAACATAGAAAATGCCAAAAAAATAGTAATGGATTTAATATCTTCTTTTATTAGTTTTGTATATGATTTTGTTCAAAATATTAATGATATTCCATTTAATGCATGTGATGGTGACGGCTTTACATGTAAAGCCATATCTTTGATCCTTTAGCGAGGTCCTCCGGAGCTTGAAGGATATTTTTATTCACAAGAAGATGAAATCATTGATACCTTTCTCAATGTTACTTTACCTTCTATTCATTCCAATACACTCTCCCCTAGAGATAGTGCATTTGTGAATGACAAAGCTCCCTCTCCTTCTGATGCACTCTCTTCTGGAGATAATGCATTTGTGGATGATGAATCTCATCTTTGTTCTAATGCACTCTCTCCTATAGAGGTTGCATTAGCAAATGATGAACCTCCTTCCACATTTGATTATCCCTGGATAGATGTTGAGAATGTTCCTTCAAATAACTATTCCACATTTGATCCTGTTTGGATTGATGTTGAGAATATGTATTCAAATAATTGTTCTACTAGTTGTGATGATTAACGTAAATGTAGTCTATATAGCTGCCTCTGTAAAGGCCTAAGCGGTAGATCCATTTCATTGGCTCAACTAGTCCTTCGCTCCTAAAGAATTTTTCTATTGATGGTGTTCCATTTGATGGGTGGTTCTCGACCTTTCTAAGGATCCCTCTTGTAGAGTGGTATCCCATACCTATGAGAATATAATGAATAAAAAACCAAGTCTTCCTCAAGCTCCTAAACCTATGACTAAAGCACCCAGTGATTGCAATCTTGTCGAGCAACCTCGGGTTCCTCTGGATAAGATCTCACTATGGGACTTGCTTTAGTCCACCCCAATTTACCAAGGTATACTTCAAGAAGCCTTGCAAAAGATCTTCTTTCCTTCTTCCACTAGGCCGAAAAATGTTGATGCATTGATGGCGTATATTCATCTTGGTCCTTTGAATATGCGTTCTATCCGCTTAGGAACTCCAGCCTTGAAGAACGAAAGTGGACGCTAATGATCGCGGATTAATATTAATAAAATTTGCATTAGACGTACTCTCATTGATGTCAGTTCGGTGCTCAATGTATGTAGCATTGATCTATTTCCTAAGATTAATATTGGCTCATCTTCTCTTTGTACGATTTATTTATTCATGGGTTCGATAATGTTTGTCAACAAGCCCTAGGTGCAATAGTCTTACATTTGAGGTTGGGACCCATTAATGTACCTACCTTGTATATGCTATGGAAGAAAAGTTACTTATGACCTTCTTCTTGCTAGATCGTGGATTCATGCTATGGGTGCAGTCTTGTATAGCTTTCATAAATCTATTAAGTTCATTGCTAACAATAAAGTAGTCACGATCCAAGGTTTGCATACTTATGGCCAGAATGGCATTTCTAGATCAAGCTTGGTTGCCTGCTTATTCCTTTCGATGTCTTCCTTTACATTATTAGGTATTGCCTCACTTGATACCTGCACGAGATGTCCTTTCTTGAGAGATAAATGTCCTGCGGAAGATCGGCTACAAAGCAAGAAATATTAAGAATTACATCTTTACTCTTCTCAAAGAATGCATGTCTTGGTGATGATTGGGGTTCTCTAGACTTTACATATTCCTTCATTTGGGAATATAAAGTTTATCTAGTCCACTTAGACCTTCAAATAACACCATCTGAACCTGCCATCAAAAATGATCATTCTTTTGTATCACGGGATAGTGTAAATTATAATGTTCTTAGTGTTGATCCTCTGAAGATGATCCCTGCACTTCTATTGAAAGAGGTTAATGTTAATCACGGCCAAAGGAAGGATGATGGTGATCTATTAGAAGTATGATTCACTAGCGTCCCGGAATAATACTCTCCATGAGGATTGTCCATTGTCTTCCGTCTTTGTATCTTCTTCTTGTGAGCAGTTAAAATTTTATCCACAAGAGAAAGGGTTGCTTCCTACTCCTCATCCTCTATCCAAGCAAGAGTGTATCTTGTTGTGGCTTCTAAAAACCTGCTTGATCACTCAAGCTACCAGCTATCACTGAGATCTTACAAACATGATGAAACAAAGCATTCTTTCTATGCGTACCATCAAGTTCTTGGCCATTCCACTAGTGAATGTAAGGCCTTGAAAGATAAAATACAACATCTTTGTGATTCAAGTGCCATCAAACTCCCATTTGATTGACACACCTGTCTTTACTTTGCATGACAAGTGATATCGAGGTTTACCTCTATCCTAGATTCTAAGTATTTTGCATGGTTCTCCTCCCCTATATGTTGGGGGCGGTGATAGCTTATTCGGAAGATGTGTGTCCTTCACCCAGGACCCTCTCTTTGCTATGTATTTCAAAGTGGAAAGCGTCCCTTGAGTGGAACCCCTCTTTTCTTTTGAAGGGTTCAGAGAGAACCCACAACACAGAAAATATTTACGCCAGTAAGATTCTTTCATTTAAGCTTGGAAGCTGATTAGACTGTTTCATATCTCTACCATCTGGCTTGAGGCGGCTGAACCTTTCGCTTTTAAAATAGCATGTCCCTTGGTGAGGACTTTATCTTTTTCACTCACCGGGTTCAGGGGACCCTTGAAATTTTTCAACTTGCTCGGCCAGTCGCAGGCTTTCCACTTACTCACCTGCTGGCCAAGCTTTTTGACATATTTCTATTTTGTGGGTAGATGTGTAAGCGCTTTTGACTCTCTGAGAAATTAAAGCTTCCTTTAATTTCACTATTGTGAGAGATCTTGGGGATGCATCCATGGAGTCACGAGCATGTAGGGTGCTTCCTTTGAGCTTCCCTCCATCACGAGAGAGATCTTCAGAAATTGGCTTTCTGCTTGAGTCTATAGGGCACTATCTTTGGGTTTCCTTCATGTAGGAGTTCTTGAAGGATACCTTCCTTATGGGATTTTAATGGAATTATAAGGAAATTTCTAAATAACTTCCATGTGAGAGAGATCTTGGGGGGATGCCTCCTTGCGAGGTCCTAGGGGCCTATAAGGGCGCAAAATTTTCTGATATAGGGTTTTCCTCCTTGAGTGGGGATTGCTTTTATCACCTCTTTTTGAGTATGTTTCTCCTCCTTGGCGGGGTTTGGCAATATCCAATTTTGTGAGTGTAGGTTCTCTTCAAAGCGGGTTTTTTCTTTCACGCACGGCATTGCTTTCTATCTTTCTCTTCTCTCTTGTACATACCAGATCAAAAATTTGCATCTTCTTCATCCCTAGTATATGCTCTTTCTTTAGCTTCATAGTTCTATGGAACTATGAAGTCCTCTTTTGACCCTACACTCTAGGGTTCACCAGATTGATTTCTACTTCCTCGATGGTTCAGGTATACATTTCTAACCCTACTACTTCTCTGATCTACTTTATCGAAGCAATCATCAGTATTTGTGCTGCTAAGGTGGGGAGAAAATGTATAGGTGTAAATTTTCACCCCATGTACAAATCTCCTTTTTTCCTTTATCCACCTTAGAAGGCCAAGTTCGGAGGCTTAATTCTACCTAAGCCCACTACTTGTATTCCACTTGGTGCCTATTTTGAGCATTGGTGGAGGCATTTCTCCGGGGCGGCACTTGCGACATGCTTCGTCCGCGACAAGTCGCGTCTCACGGAACCTCTGGAGGCATTACCGCTTCCACGTGGGGTCGACTTGCTTGTACCCTCTTTGACCATCAGCCGATATGGCGTTTTTCATCATCTCCCCTTGAATTCACTCCTTCCACCTTCATTTCATCTTCTGCACCTCTCCCCTCTCACTTTACACATCTCTCTAAGAACTTGTTCACTCCATTCACAAGCTCTAAGAAGCTTCTTCACCATCTCTTCAATCTCGAAACACTTTACACTTCACAGCAGCAACATCAACACTCCACCACTTTAGTAGAGAAAGTGTGGAACAAACACCATTGTAGCAGAGGCTTGAGTTCCTCTCATTTTCTCCCCCATTAGCCTTGACTGCTCTTGGTGGAGGTGGTAAGCTTTCACTCCTCTCCTCTATTACTTGGTTGAGTAGCATAACACTATTTTGTAGTGCTCTAAGTGCTCTTTACTTCACTTCTACTTTTCTATCTATCTATCTATCTGGTTGTCCATGGAGGTGGGAAGACCAAAATAGGGTCTTACTGAGGCAAGCCCCTACACAGCCACCCAACCATTCCTCTCTCCCTCTTGTGTGTAGATATTGAAGACATTCATGAGTTGGAAACTTCATCATTCACATGGTTGTAAGTATTTTCTTCCTTTCTTCTCCTTATCTTTATCATTTACTCTTTACTTTATCTCAGTTCTATCACTTTATGTTATTCTACTATATTCTATGGTTTTTAGCATTCATAGTAGAAGTGGTCATTTAGGAACTTTCTAAGATAAACTCGCTTTTTGGTTTGTACGAGACACCAGCATGCCGTGTTGTCGTTCGTATTCTACGTTGACGTCCTTCGGCCAAGAGCTTGATAGTTCATCCAAAGAATCTCTGTGACTTGCTCTTTTGGATTCTGAAACTCTCATTGTTGTTCCCATTGAGGTAGTATAGGGAAGTTTTCCCCATGAGGCTCTTTGAACGAAAAGAACTCGTGAGTATCAAATCCCCCTATATTACAATTTCAACGTTGCTTTTTATTGGTAAAAAAAATAGAGGCTGGATTTTGACATATGCATTAAATTTTTGATTTCATCTGATTTCTAACACGTCACTAACATCTGGTTTTTATTTTTGAGGCTAACTAGTTTTGTAGATTTGGGAAAAAACTAGGAAATTATTTACCCCAACTTGTTCGGGTCATAAATTTCTACTTGTTGCTTGGAATTCAATTCTGTTTGCATCGATGGAAAGGTCTCCAAGAGTACTAATTCAATCCCTAAAAAAATGTGCCTTTGGTAGCTAATTTTTAGGCACTGACGCAAGTTTCAACCCCAAATTATGCTCTGAAGGCCTCCGAAAATGCGATTTACTAAAACATAGAAAAAATTGAAAATTTTGATTTTCGGTTTTTCTTAGTTTTAGTTATTGTAAAAGTGTTTTGACACTTAGGGGAGAATTATAACCCATCATGCTTATTTTCTTTAAGTTTTAGGGCAACTAAACCTCCATTTGGTTTAAAATTTACATTCAAAGTTGGTTAAAATTGGACCCACACATCCTCATTTTGCAATATCAGTTTAAAATTGAACAAGACAATCAAACACTTCCATTTGGTGCTTAAAATGAACTCATTGTCCTTTTATACGTTAAAATGAATGATTTCTTTCTTTGCTTGATTGTACTTGTAGTGCGTATCCACTCCCTTTGTGCTTTGTGTGATCTTGGGTGAAGAGAAACACACAAGTATACTTTTCTTTTTGGAAGCAACTATCTTCTCCCCTTGTGCCTTTTGGAAATCTTGGATGATGAAAAGAATTTTAAGCTTCACAATCAGTGTTACCTTTAGAGGGCCTACCTCCCAACTTGTGAGAGGGAACGACCCAAGCGGTGCTTTCATTTCAATCCGCTATATAAATATTTGGTGTGATAAAAGTCATTAACCAACCGTTGTTGCTATCTTATAATGATGAATGTCTCCCCTAGTATCTATGTGATACATCAAAACCCTTAGATGTTTTTAAGGGTTGGGAGGCCTCTTAATTGAGTGAATCATCGCATGTATAGGCACCAATTTATCCCAAAAATCCTAATTAAGAACCTTTGTTAGTAGTGGCTCACTAATTTTATCTCCAAAGTGTATTTTAAAGTAGTGCATTGGAATAACACCATTTCAAGAAGTTACTTACCATGTTTGGTTTTTGGTTGAGGCAATAAAGCAAATAGGGAAGGGACTCTTTTGCTTGGCATATCAAGATGGTACATTTCCTTGACATAGCCTTATTTTCCATTCCATCTTCACGGATTAATAATCTCTTAGGGTATGATGGTAAGCCTACTAAGAAATATGCACCCACCTGAGCTAGGATGGTAAATGCTTGTGAGTCAGTTTAATACTTGCTTGATTCCAAAACATTGCAAACAAACATCAAGAAGTTTTCTCAAAATTTCAAACCCTTTGGTTTAAGCATGGATAACCTTTGAAAAGTATAGATATTGATGCTTTTCCTAAGGATTCTATCCTTAGAGACTTCTAAATGTTATGGCTTATATCTAAATCCATACTTCCCAAAGTTAACATAGGCAACTATGGCCCAAACTTGATGATTCTCACAAAACGGACTTTGTGAAATGACTGATGTTTTTGACATAGACATTTAGTTTGAAACTTAAGAAAGGAATTGTATATGGTAAAAATAACTTCATTAATCCAAGATTAAATCAAATGAACACCTCACATTGATGTATGTTCAAACTTTGACTCCCCAAAACAAGCAAATTGAAACAAGGAAAATATTGCAATCATTGAGTTTCATTATCCAAAATCATTGAGTTCTATTGTCAAAATCATTGGGTCCTATTTCCAAAAAATCATGAGTTCTATTTTACAAAAATAATTGAGTTCTTGAGGTATTATCACTCTAGAGGTATAGCATGTTTCTCACTACCTTGGTCTTGCAAAACAAAGATCCCTCTTAGGTTAACATTTTGGGTCAAACATTTCATCCACCCTTCAACATATTTCACCTTTCACTTTACCAAACTTTATAAACTTTTGGACACATCAACACTTTGGACTTAGAAATTTATCAAACCAATCCCATAACTTAGCTACTTTGTGTGTGAAATGGATCCTTTTCCATACACTTAGTTGAGTTAGTTATCACATTTTGTGGAAAAAATTATCTTGAAAGTCACAAGTCTACCTTAAAGATTTACAAGTTCATTAACACCTTTCATCAAAACATCAAACCTCTTTGTCTAAAAGTGTTTTCCAAAATTTTAGAAAGTTCATCTCCCATTATCACTCACCCTTTTCATTACCTACTCACATCATTGGCCCTAAACACCTTAGAGGTTCACTTTTGCAACAAGGTCAAAACACAAGAAAAACATGGAATATAAACTTGATTCATACATCATGAGTGATCTAAATCAAACAAACTATCAAAGCCTTACAATACCAATTGATTATAAAAAATCTCATTTATACAATTCACATATGGATTCATCGTATCCTACAAACCTCAATGATACAATAAATGTGCATATGCACAATTTAAATTTTGGAACACCTTTCCCTATGGTAGATTTAAATCGAAGTAGAAACCTAAAAATATATCAACCAAATGATTATTCCATTAGTATTCAACAAAACAACATTATCCCATCAAATCAATACATTCCAAATATGAATATACCAAATATAAACTTACCAAACATGAATATATCAAACCCACACTTGGTGAACTATGGGATAGATACATTTGCAAATACATTAATATTGTTCAAAATCCAAATAATATATTGACAACTCAATGTATGGATCCAAATCTAGGTAACACCATGCAAGATAAAGGTTACCTAAATCAAAGCAATGTGTTTCCCAACAACAACAATGTTCAATTCCAACCTATGATACAAAATCTAAACATCATCCCAAATCAGAACATTGTCCAAAATCAATTTGTGCATGATCCCATAAAAATACCACAAGTGTATATTCCAAATATACTTGATGAAAAACCAAATCAACTTTATCAAGGGTATCAAAATCAAAATCAAGATAAAATCTTACAAAATCAAATTACTACACTTACCAAATTTGTTGATTGATATCACCAAGAGACATCTCGACCCCAAAATAACAACACCCCCCATTGGCTAAACCATGTCATCAAAACATGGAGTTGTGTCCACAACCATATCAAGAACAACATCCTCAATATCAAGTTGGATATCAAAATCAACAACCTCAACAAGATCAATCACCACATGTCCAAGATAAGTCATAACTCAATGAGTCTCAACACGCACAAATCTCACGAGATGAAAAACATGAATAGACTCCTTTAGGGGATCTTATCGAATTAGCATTAAACATGTTAGTCCATGCTAAACTTATCAATCTTCCAAAATCATTAAATGGGGGTGAACCTAGCATCAAGTTCCCATGGGATGATGATAATGCTTATTGCGAATACCATAGCACAAAAGGTCATGACATGTCAAATTGTATCAAATTCAAAGATCTCATCCAAGACCTTCTTGATCAATGAAAAAGAGCTGTTGAGGATAATGATCAAGATTCAACCTATAATGATAGAAGTGACAATCTCTCCACCACAATTGTTGAAAACAATGATCAAGATCTATCCATCAATGAGCCCCTAGAATATGTTTCTACCACATCCAATGATCGAATCAATATACATCAAGAGTTACTTTTTAATCATGATAAAACATCAACAATATCTAACAATGATCCATTTCAAGAAATCTTAACATCATTTGATCTCATGGTTGAAGACATTGGAAAGGTTTCTACTGCAATTATTGAGGATAAAATTCAAGATTCATCCGCCAATGATCATGTTGACGATGTCTCTACAACACCTAATGACTTAAATGACATACCTCAAGAATTTATTCCAAAGCATGATCAACATCTTTCACCAAAGTCTAGCAATGGTCCTTTCCAAGACATATTGACATCATTTGACCTCGTGGTTTCCAATATTGAAGAAATCATTAATTCAAAACTTGATCCAAATTCACTTGAAGATCAAGAAAATATTGAACCAATGCCCATGCATAATGAAGGAATTCAAGAACCATTTGCAAACAAGACATCCCTTGAAATTGATCCATTTCAAGAACATGAACCAAAGCATATTGAAAATAACACCACACAGATTCAAGATCAAGGATCCATATCTCCAAGATCCAATCCATAGAAGATGTCGCAAATGATGATTATATCCATATATCACCTAGTCCTCCATCTATCCATGAGATGATTTCTTCTAATGGACATGTAGATGATCTTCATCCAAAACAAGAGTCTCATACTCTTGATATAATTACCAAGGAACAAGAGTCTCCTACTCTTAATATCTTTACACATGATCAGGGCATAGAAAAATCCATAGACATATCAAAAATTGATCATGAAGAGGACCTCTAAATGGATGGTGAATAAAAAACATCCTTTGAAGAGCAAGAAGAAATGGAGCTGTTGGATGCTGTGGTTGTTTTGCTGATATGTGGTTTTCATTGATGTCAACACTATTAGCATTGAAGGTTGTATATGTTGAGGATATTGAGAAAATTGTTAAAGAAGGAGCTGTAGGTTGCTAGTGAATAAAGTGAAGGTCATGAAGCCGCCTTTGTTCTCAGACGTTGAAGATCGGCTTGTTGACTAAAAGGGTTTATTGTTGAGAGTAGCTAGTTCCATCTATCAGAATTTTTAGGAGGTCCGCATGAAGATTTGATCGTAAGCCGCGATTGAAGGTTGTGTTCGGACAATATTTATGTGGGTTCTCACAAGGTTCCCGATTGAAGTTTATATATTTATGGTAATTTCGTTGTTGCAGACATCTCTTTGTTAGTTCTTGTTGTTTGTGGATGCTTCTAGATCATTCTCATTATTGTTGTACATCCGCTGATCGGGTGTGCTTGTGATCAAATATTTTCCTGCATGTTCGGTTTCCATGTTCATGGCCGACATGATGGTTGTAACGCACGGGATCCTTGAAGATTTTAAATTTGAATGTTTGGTGCACTTTGAGGATATTGTTTTGGTCACTTCTTATGATATTAACCAATGGTGTTTTGATCCACGCTGAAAATTTCTATATAAATTTTAAATTTACATTGAAAAATATGTTTTATATTTTGGCCTAATAAGGTTGTTGATGTAATTTCATGCTGCATATATAAGAGGATTGCTTGAGGAAGTTGTGTGCATAAGAGCTTAATGTATGCTAGAGAAAGTGGAGATGCTAATAGTGTTCTAATCTCATTCAATTGCGTATAAAGTGAGAGAAGTTTGAGCAAAGTGTGAAGAAGGTTTTTCTCAGGCTTAACTAGGAACTGTGAATCAAAGCTTGTGTAGAAGCTATTTTCTTAGTTCATACCTTGCAGATCTAATTTGTATTGCTGTGTATTGTTGGGCAATGAGCCCTCTTGTATTTGAGAAGTGAGCTCTAGGCAGTGTGCCTGAATGCATGTGCATTCCCATTATTGTTCTTATACTTTTAATAGGGTATAATACTGTGGACTAACATCCACCACGGTTTTCCCCTAACAGGGTTTCCACGTAAGAAATCTTGTTGTTCTCTATTTTTCTGATGTGTTGATTATTTATATTTATTGTTCATTCATCGATCTAAGATTGCTAAGCTTCTGCAAGTATTAATATTCTCAAGTGGACAAATCCAATTCACCCCCTCTTAGTCTATCCTTGTTTTTCCAATAATTGCATCGTGAGCGGTTCCTCTAAAGAATTTTAAAAGCTTGAGGTGATTCAATATGGAATCATACAAGAAGGACAGTCCTAGATTTGATGGAACAAACTACTCATTGTGGAAAACTAGGATGGAGTGTCATTTGAGGTGTATTGGTGAACCCTACTGGAAGATTACAAAGAAAAAATATGTTATTCCTCAGAATGGTCCTTCCACTGCTGATGAGATTAAAGAGGCTGAGAATAATGTCAGGGCTATGGAAGCTTTGTCGTGCGTTCTAAATCGCATTCATAAATGAAAAATGTGATAGGTCTGAAGATAGCTCATGAGATGTGGACAAAGCTAGAAACTTTGTATGAAGGAGATGTACAAGTGAAGATGGCTAAGCTACAGAGTTTGAAAGGAAAGTATGAAAATTTGAAGATGGGTGAAGTTGAAAATATTTCTTCTTTTATGCAAAGAGTAAATGAAATAGTGATGGGTATTAGATGTGCCAGTGGTACCCTGGATGAAGAAGAAATTGTGGCTAAAGTGCTCAGATCATTGCCTCCCTCCTACAAAGAAAAGGATCATGCTATTGAAGAAACCAGATCATTGACAAATGTGACAAGGGATACACTGATTGGTAAACTTGTTGCCTTTGAGTTGAGCAAATTTGGTGAATCTGTTCCCAAGATTGAAACTACATTTAAGGCTACTGTATTCAAAATAAACAAGCAAATATATGATCCAAGAGAGAGTTCTAGAAAGAAATTCAAGTATGAGGAAGAAATGAAACTACTTGAAGATGAAGAAAGAGAGGTAGAACAGTTCGAAGCACTGATTGTAAAGAAAGAAGGTAGAGGACAAGCCAAGTATAAAGGGAAGTTTCCTATCAAATGTTTTTCTTGTAGTAAAATAGGTCATTTTTCTTCAATTTGTCTTGAAAGAGTTCCTAGGTCTAAGCCTTACAAACCTAGATTTCAAAAGAAATGCTATTTTGCTGAAGAAGGTGTGATTGATGAAGAATCTAATAAAGAAAATAGAAATGAAGATGATTGGGTTTTCATTGCT
>VDFB02020314.1:0-63597 GCA_007258455.2 Sequoia sempervirens
AAGACACCACTGAGCAAAGGAAGGTATGTGATACTATCAATAATGTAATTATATACTAATTAATCTTTCTTTTTACATAATCTAACATATTTCAAAATTTTCATAGGCTACCCGACATGAGAAGGCAACAAAGGCAAGACTAGAGAAAACACGAGCAGCTGAAACTTGGCTCTGGTGGTTATATGGAATTAGTCGCACGAATTGTAAGTATCAATAAATGAAATATAGTATCCAAATAATAAATTGAAAACAATTTTGGTTTTATCACACCATAGAAGCAAAATTCTTGATCTTATGCAAAAATGTAGGGCTCTGAATTCAACAGAGTTCCCATAGAAGATGACCTGAAGATTGCCTTCCAACAAGGTTATGGAGCCATGGCTGAACACCTAAGAGTTTTGACTGGGCAAACACAACCTTCCACTGCATCTGACATGCAGGTAAATAAACTCAATAAAGTTTATTTAAAATTGAATACTTGTGCAATCTATTCAATATTAATTTCCACCATAAAGTAATTACATTCCTATTTATTTTAAACATTCAAGCAATGATAATACTGCACATGACATTGGAATGCAGATTGGTGAGGGTGGAGCAAAACCTATAGATGAAGGTCATGGTGTGCATCCCAGTACTTTAGAGCATGTAGAGTGTGATCAGCATGTTGAGCATGACCAGTCTAAAGAAGATTAGGAACATGATGTGGCCCCATCAGGTAAAGAGGACCACTCTAAAGTTCTTTTAAACATATTTAATTGCAATTGGTGTATTAATTAATGTAACCTTTCGTGTTTCAACTTTAGAGCATGTAGAGTGTGATCAATGTGTTGGCGATCAGGCTAGAAGATTAGGAATATGATGTGGCCCCATCGGTAAAAGGACCACTCTCATGTTCTCTTAAACTTATTTAATTTCAATTGGTGTATTAATTAATGTAACCTTTCGTGTTTCAACTGCAGATCAGGATTTAGAGGGTGTTTAGCATGTTGAGCATGAGTCTATATCAAAAGTTCAGGAACATGATGTGGACCCATGAAGTAAAGAGAACCACTTTAATGTTCTTTTAATTAATGAAATACTTGTAACAATAATAATAAAACATATCAGTTTAACATTTATTTCTTATTGCAGCAGACCCCCCTTGCAGTGGCATCCACATCATGAGCAAACAACTAGGCGTACATTAAGATCACGAGCAGAGGGCAGAAAAACTAAAGGGGGGATAGATATTGATTTAGAAAATGATACTCCACTTCAGATTTTTGTAGCTTTAAAAGAGAAACAAAAGAAAAAGTGATTGTAATCATATCATGACAACCATATTTTTGATAATATGTAAAAACTGAAAGAATGAATATTATATGTTAATGAATGAATGTGAATATGTTATTAATGGATGAATGAATGATTAATGCTATATGATTAGGTATGGGGAATTGAGAGTGATGTGAGGGGGGCCGAGGGGAGGGGCCAAATGAGCTTCCACCATCACGTGGTTGGCCCTATTAAGTAGAGAATATTAAACTATTCTCGAAACAAAGAGAAGCTCAATAAGGTAATGCACTTTTCAATATAAGAAATGCATCATTTGAAGCATCAAACCAATATGCAAAGATGAAAGAAAGTGCTAAATTTTCACTATGGTGGCAGAAAAATGATTCTTTATACCACGAATCCATGCTTTGCATCATAATTTGAAGTTGTTTCCATTCCAATGTTCTGTTTAGTTTGTTTGTATGGCTTTGTATGAATACCACATTGTGTTGTGTGTGGATTTGGTTTCAAAGCTCTATTTCTTCTATTTTTAGTGGTGACATAACTCTAAAATTTGACTTTTGTGCATAATAGGTTAGTGGAAAAATTGATAGCTCTGAAGGGTTTAGGGGCTCGATTGAGATAGATCACGGATTTGGATCTTGTTGTTGATGGGAGGCTTCGACTTAACCATGAAATTTTGTACCATCTACAGGTATGCAAAAGTTTCTCTACTTACATTCATTCTTGATCATAAATGTTGTAAATGATATTAATGCTTCAAACTTAAGATTTGTTTCATTTTTATAATGATCAAAATGTTATACTTTGATATAAATTCAAGCATTCTCTTGCCTCCTACCCTTTGCTCTCTCCCCCCTCCTTTTAAGAATTTTTTTGTCATAAAAGATTCACATTTCTGTCTCATTTACACAAATTTATCTGAAGTGCTAGGAGTGAATAAAGATATGTAAAAGATGATGGATTATCTCTAAACAACAACTTTCCATCTTATAGCTAATTAAATCATTAATAATTGAATAGTTTAGAGCTCGAATAATGCTTGTATATTCATGTGTAGCAATAAGGGAGCCTATGTGAAGATTGAAATTTAAAACATCACGTTGGTATTTTTCCTTAGGTAGTGAAATGATATTTTGAATAATACAAACCTACACACACATTGATATTTTTTGGCATTGCATTGAAGAAGTTTTTTTCTCTTATACCTACCCTCGGCTAGACATGGAGGTATATAATATTGGTTTCTAGGTTTATTCTATAAGTAGTTAATTTTACAGAGGAAGACTAAAATCTTCTTAATGTCCTGTGTCAGGTGTGAAAGCATATGAATCACTTGCTAAAGGCACCATTTTGTATTCATCCAAAAACTAGTTTGTTATTTTTTTTATGTTTCTTGCATGTGTTCTTTTTAGGCTCTAGAGATGTAGCTCGGCTCTTTCCTTTGCACTTTTCATCTATTTTGATTATTACAGTAGATTTTCCTCATAATTTTTCATGTAGATTTGTTTGTAACCTTATTTTCTACCAATCAATTTGCAAACCAGTCACATATTAAGGACCATTTCACTAACTTTTAGTCATCCATTACTTCATATGTTGCAGGTTATGTCTGTGTGCCAATAAATCCTAATGATTGCGAGAACTTTAATCCTACAAGTGTACCCAATCTTTCTCAAGTAAAAGTCTTACCTTATTTTATAGTACTTTAAATGGTTAATTGAAGGTGCTTCTTTAGATCTGAGATAGTTGAACCTGGATTAAAATATGGTATTAGATGGGTAGTATAATGATAAAGCTGAGGTCCATTGAACACAAATTATGAACATAATTTTGGACTATGAATAGTGTTACAATTATAATTATTTCTCCTTTACCTACCTCTGCATTAATGAAAAAGATAGCAGATATTGGAAGTTCATTACATGTCTCATGTATGTGTTAGTATTTTAATTTTGTTTAAGTTGTTCAAGAGCTTGATTAGGTCAAGAATATTTTCTACAAGCTCTGTTCTCTTGACACTGCTCAACATATTCCCTACACATTTTCTTTTCAATCCAGATGTTTCTTAACTCCTTCCCTTGTTATCCCTTGGTTGTTCTCAAGTGTAATATTTTTTCTATGCATCTTGTAGTCTATATGTATGATTAGTCATCTCTTATGTAGCATGGATAACCTTTCATGGAATTGTTGTTGTAATTAGACAATTGCCATTGTGAGAATAATCATTTAATTTGTATGGAAGTAAGTCTTTTTCATATTATTTGACTTGGTATTGTAAACTTGTCTTTGCAGGATTCTCTCAGGGAGAATAGTAGAACTGTGATGACAGGTAGAGTTGTACAACACCATAAATCATTTGGCATTATTAATATATTGCTTATAGAATACTCTGTGCAAGTAAAATGGAATGTGCAATGACAATTGGTCTCGAATTCAAATCTAAATATAAGTACATTATACACAAGAAGATGGCATCTATTATATGATTTAAAGAACCCCAAAATAAGAAAATTAATAGGTTCCATTTGTTTACTTGCTCTTAGACACTTTTTTAATCAATGAGACCCTCAGAATGTCTTGCTGATAACCAGCAGTGTTCAAAACTCCTAAAGAGGTCAAATCGATGTGACATTGGATCTGTCTTGCCAACGGAAGTCATCGACAAGACATGGACTATCAGAGTGAGTTTTATATCCTGTGTCGATGATTGATCTCTCACCGATGGTACATTTCAACAAATATTTTTAAAAAAAAATTGCATTATTTCATTGAAATTTTGATGAAAACAACCGACAAATCACCGAAAAGGTCCGACGAAGTTGCTATAGCTGTGACAAAGGATTCATCATAACTCCTTTCCCATTTCAATGAAGTATACTGACAAATCACATAAAATGTCTGACAAAGTTACTTAGCTACGACGAAGGCTTCGTCATATCTCCTTGCCCATTTCATCGCAAGTTCGACGAATTCTACCAACGAATCACAGAAAAGGTCCGACGAAGTTTCTTAGCTATGACGAAGTATTCATAGCTAAATGACACCGACAATTTTGACAAACGACACCGACAAATCACAAAAAATGTCCAACGAAGTTGCTTGGCTGCGATGAACGCTTCGTCGTAAATACTTGCCCATTTCATCGAAATGGTGATGAACTTTTGGTGTTGTTTCAACGCTTTGGAAGAGCCATTGCAATTACATTTTGGTTGTAATTTGTCGTTGGATACACAAAGTTTTTGTCGATATTCCAACAAACATCTGAGTCCTTTTATGATGTCGATGACCGACGAATCTGCACCGTTATTTCAACGTTTAATGCATCATCGGAATTGCTACGAAAAAATAGCGATGAAAATGTCTTCGTCATTTCGTCACTTTTCTAACAAAGATTTTTTGAACAACCGACGAACGTCCATCAAAAAAATGGAGTCAAATTCAGTAGTGGATGTACGCACAAAGGGAAAGTTAACTCTAGTATCAACAAAGTAGATCAAGAATCTCAAAAGTTGCATTCAAGTGCACATATCTTGGAAAAGAAACTTCTTTAGGAAAGATATGAATTGCACATTATGACAGAAGCATCTGCATCAGCACCACCAAGTGATTCAGCATGAGCTTAAAAATCTTTCATAGAGAAATACAAAAAAAAATTTCAAAAAATATGAAAATTCAAAAAAATTAGAAAAATGATTAAAAACAATAAAGAGAAAAATCATCCTCTAGTGAAAACCACTATGGTGGCGCTTTGGACAAGTACCATGATGAAATCCTGGCAAACAGGCATCATGTGTACAATCGAGCATCTACGTGCACCACTTCAGGTGAAAGCATCTCATCCCATCCATAATAAATCTAGCATTCCATCCATCTTATCCATAATAAATCCATTCATCCATGAACAATTTATCCAATCCATTTTCATCCATCTACATCCATCTTCCAAATTATCTTGATCTTGATAAAAATTTGGTGCACACTTTACACTTGCTTATGGTAAGCATCTTGACATGGGTCATTTTCATTGATCCTATCCTACCCAACGTTATCTAAGCCATGCAACATTATCTAAATGAGCATTCTTTATCCAAATACCTTATCTTATTGCAAGATAATCCATATCCCTCCATCCCTACATCTATCTAAGCATCCACCCATGGCTTTCCATACATTGCTAGACACTGGGGGCGGATATTTACATCTTGCTTCAAGAATAAATCTTGATAAATATAATCCAACTTATGTGGTGATCCGAACATTGGCAAACATAAAATCAAATTGGTCAAAGCATTTGTAAGCCAAAAAATCCAAATCACTAGCCCATGGCATATTTTGAAAGGAAGATGTTCCTTATCAAGCTTTATCTTTCATCGAAAATCAATCCAAACAATCAATATCAAATGCATCTAATTTTCACTTTAGCATCACATCATTATTCAAAGCAAATTTTGTTCCAAACCAAGCTTCAAAATCCTAATCAATCAAATCCAATCAATCCATCATCATCTCGGGATGTCCTTTCCAATCCTTGTGTTGCTTAACACTATCCTTGCATTGTTGTGTATCCTCAACAATGTTATCATCATCAATCTTAATTAATCAAATCCACTCAATCCCTCATCATCTTGGGATATTTGTCCTAATCCTTTTGTTGCTTAACACTATCCTTGCATTATTGTGTATCCTCAACAATGTTATCATCAATCCATCGATCTGATCAATCAACCTTAGCTTGGTTTTCAACAAAATCTCAAAACAAATCACTGATATCATCACACATATCCATATCCAAATTGTCAAAATCATGCGAAAATCCAAAAACATCCAAATCATATCAAAATCCAAAAAACACTCATAAAAACAAAAAATGTCAAAAACATGGGATCTGAACTATGTTGTCTCTAAGCTTAAACATAGGAAAGGCTAATCTTTGATCAACCCCTAAGAACACAAAATCTAAAAACATTCATAAATATCAGTAAACCCCAAAAAACATTGGAAAATTCAAAAAAATCATAACATTTATAAACATTTAAAAATACCAAAAATAGCCTCAAAACATTTCAAAAACTTCAAAAAAACATTCAAAAAACCCCAAAAATCCATTCATCCCATGTCGCTTCACCCACAATAAACATCACTCATAATAAATCAATCGTCATCCTCAACCTTTGGTAAAACAATCGGAAACAAGTCTAGCAGGTTAAAAACGAAAACTCAAGGGTCAGGATCTCAAGTCTAGGTCAGTAAGTAAACAAGTTATTCAACTCTTGGTATCAATATCCTATCATCCAATCAATCCTAAATCATCTGATAACATCATGTCCTAGGATGCATCCTTCCTACAATGGACATCAACATCAGGCATGTCACCGTAGTTTAGTCTTGGCTAGTGGTATTGAAGAACATTAGCTTGTTTGTTTTCTTGATCTTTTTCTTTTGACTTTTGTGCTCATCTCGATGACCTCTCAATGATGTCCCAAACAAAAGGGATTTAGAGAGAAAGGAATGGGGCAATCATTATTATCTTTTTATCTATTGTGCTTGTTGGATATTCTTATAATATAACTCGTCATGTGTGCTTTGTTTGGGTGTAGGGAAGGTATTTTAGGTATCTTGTTGACCACATAGGAAGGCTTTCCTTTCTATGTTTTGGTTTGAGATGTTTAAATATTTGAACTACAATCTGAATAAGGTTATGTGTTTCAAGTGTGAACAGGAGTACTCTTATCTAATTGTCGAATCAAAATCCATCACACTAGGTGCAACGCCATCCTAGTTGTTTATACCTTGATGAATCGTCCCTATGTGTATTATCAAATATAAGGTAAATGGCCCTTTTAAAGTCCCAATTCCTGGTAAGCCAATCATCATCATCATCATCATCATTGCTAATAAAGTTGACTTGTTGGATCGTCTTATTTCTTTTGTTTTCTTTCCGCGCTAACATGGTACCATGATAGTTAATCAAAATCATCATTGCTAATGCATCCATCCTACATCCAAAAACCATTAGCATATTGTATATCATATAGGAAATTTTAAGCATCTCACATGCATTGCATTTCATCATCATAATATAGATTGGCTATTCTAAGCATCTCATAAAACATACATTTGCATCCATAGCATCCATACATCATCATAAAAAGTACATTAAAAAGGTACTAAAAAATAAATACATCCATCCATCATGCATAAATAAAATAGGACATCTCATAAAATGAATCATATCATCAATAAAATAACTGTCATGGTACAAAATCAGTATCAAGTGTGTGTAATATATCAAAATATACATGAGGCTACCCATGGTCGATGACTATCTATGCATCATCAAATTTATCGACATCAAACATTTGAGCTTTCTAATCTTGAACATCTTTTTTATGAGATTGACCCTCAAATTGAACTTTTCGCTCGATCTCTCAAGGGGGGTAATATATCAGCATGTTTCTTCTCCTCGGGGCAGCAATGGGGCATTTACAAAATCGAGAAAGTTTTGAATTTTGATTGCAGCAATTTATTCTTTGAACCAATGCAACACGTGCATTGCTTCATAGAGGGGAAAAATATAGACACGTAAAATATACATGCACCTGATCCTGATTTCACTAACACTAGTTTGTCCTGAATCATCTCCTTTACTAATCAATTTAATTGAATAATCTTCATTCAATTAAATTCATCATATTTCATCTCTTAATTAAATAAATTAATTTTATCTAACTAAGTCATCATCTCTTATTAATTAAATATATCATCTTATTTAATTAGTCCAATAGTCTCTATTTAATTAAATAATTCATTTTATTTAATTAAATCTCTAAAGTCATTCCATTAAATTAAATAAATCAATCTTTATTTGATTTAATCTAACACCACCCTCTTTAATTAAATAAATCAAACTTTATTTAATTAATTCTAAACCATTATTCATCTCATTTTGATTTATTTAAATCCTAAAATCTAAATCAAATTGTCAAATCAACTAAATTCTATCTAAATTAATCAAATCATGATTAATGCTAATCCTAATCCATCAAATCCTCTAGATTTTGCAACTTGTTCATGAAAATCATTTTAATTGATTTATTAAATCTCTATTTTCATTCAAAAAGGCACCAAAAAGGGAATATTCTTCAAATTCAAAAAATCCCTCCAAAAGGGTTTGTACATCCAACAAGGCATTTAAGTTTCTTACATGCCCTTTGCCTTGAGCCAAGTGGCATTAACTCCATTTTCTTCTCCCTCCAACATGTCACTTTCAAATTTCAAATTTGAATCTAATAGCATTTATCATGCACATTGACCAGAATGTGTTCCACCTCCTTCCATTAGCATCTTGAAAAGTGGCACAATGCCATTGGTCCATCTTTAATCCCACATTCATCCTATTATTCAATCCTCCATCCTTCTTTGTTATAAATAGAGGCCTCCTCTATTGCATTTGATCATGCACAATCCATGTAAGATTACCATGCTCATTTGGATCCACAATCTTAGGAATTTTCATCCACATTTCATCTTTCAAAGCTAGGTTATGGAGGATTTTCATCAAACATCATCAATCTTCATCAAAGATCATCAAAGTTTGCAAGGAATTGGGAAAGGGATATTTTCCACATCAAAATAGCACCAATTCCCCATGAAATTGAGAGTTTGATCATTTCAATAAGATTTAGTTTGCTTTCATTTGTGTTCTTCCTTTTATTTCTTATTTTTCATATTTCAAATGAATCTTATGGGGAATGTTGATTTAGACTAGTATAATGACTAATTTTGTGTTGTTTGTTCATGATTGTGCAGGTCTAGAATCACCATTCACATGCCTTTAATAAGTTATTAATCTACTTAGTAAAATCAATAAATAAAACTATAAATAAAAAATTCAAGTAACATGTTAAAACCTCATTATGTTTGGTATTTATAGAATATGTCACATTACAACCCATAAAAGAAAATTAAAAAATATTAATCACAACAATAATTATGCTAGAATCTTGCTTGCCCGCTCTGTTTTTTTAATTCCTACTACTCCTGCTCACCTCAACCTTGGGCCAAGTGCCCTATCGGGTCGACTCTAGGTTGTCATGGTTGTTGTGGCTCCCTCCTTCTTTCTGTCTACCTTGTCTTTCATCCCCATTTTTGTTTTCTTACTTTTAGTTTTTCCCTACCTTCTCCTCCCCTGTGGCTAGCCTCTCCTTTGTGTCTGCTTTATTGTTCTCCTCTTCCCCTTTCACTGCCTTTCATCCTTTTTTTTGTGTCTCTTCCTTTTCTTCCTCTTAATCCTGTTCCATTAGGGTGAGCTTGTGTGGGGATTTTTTGTCTCAATCCCTTGCCCCAAGCCTCTCATCCTCGTCTAATGGAGATGAGAACAATGAATATTCTAATGAGAACTCTAATGTGGTTGTCTCTACTATGGATTTGGTGGATTACTCTGTATCATCAATGGTAGACTTTAGGGATTATGGTTGGGATGAGGAAGAGATTTTCTCATCTAAGAATGTTGAACTTACTGATGGTTTTCTTGAGGATGTTATCTGGGATTGTGATGGGTCTATCGAGGAGGATAAGCTTCTACTTGACATCCTTCTTGAAGCCCATCTAGAGGCTCGAAGGAGTTTGGTTGTGAGGTTTTTGAAGAAACCCCTTTTTAAAGGTCTCAAAAAGGGTTTCCCTCTCCCTGTTGTTGCTGAGAAGGGTGCAACTCCTCCTTCGGATGTTCTTGTTCTTGTTGCTCCCCCTTTGACCCCTACGATTTCAAAGCTACCCATTGATGGGTTGGCTTGTAGGGATGGGAGTTTGTACACTCTCTAGGATGATTTATCTACCTCTCCTATGGTTGTTCCTACTTTGGAGGAACTTCAAGCTATGGAGGTGGGTGGAACATCTAAATAGTTGCTTGATATTGACTATGAGGTCACAAATGGAATTTTTTCTATTGTTATGGAGGATGGTCAAGTTCATATTGATATTCCTAACTCTATTTTTTTTAAGTCTTTGGATTGTCTTAAGATCTCCTTGGTTGGGATATTTTGTGGCTTTCACCTCAACATCAATGTTTTTAAAAGATGGGTCCTTCGGGTTTGGAAGAACAGAGGTTAGGTTGAGGTAACTTCTATGCTCAATGGTTTATTTCTCTTCTCTTTTCAACATGCGAAAGATTTTTCAAGGGTTTTTCTTGAAGGCCCCTGGTTTCTAGGCTCAAATGGTCTCTGCCTTCAAAGGTTGTTTCCTAGTTTCAACCCAATGACAAACACTTTTATGTTTCATGTTTGGGTTTGTTTACTAGGGTTGCCTTTGGATTTTTGGAATGAAAATATTTTTATGAGCGTTGCTAAATCTTTTGGGAAATTTTGTACTACTAATAAGATTACTAAATCCATGAAGTGATTGATGTCTGCTAGATTTTGTGTGTTAGTGGAGAATAACCTGATTCTCCCTAATAAGATCACCTTATCTTAAAATTTTGGTAAATGGGAGCAGCAAATTGAATATGAAGACTCTCCAGTTATTTGTCATTCTTGTGGTAGAGTGGGTCATGCCTCTTTTACCTACTTGAGGAATAAGAAACAACACTTTGTTTGGAAGAAGGAAAATATGTCAGTTGTTTTGGAAGACTACACCACTCCCACTCACGAGCCTTAGATGGAAGATTTACCAATGGACTCCATTGTTGATACTTCAGGTTTGATTGGTTTAGTTAATGGTCTTATGTCTTCTCCTTGCAGAAAAAAGATGAAAATATTTGTGGAGAGGAATCCGTGTATTACATTACAACAAAAACCTTTGGAAAAAAAATTTAAACCACCTTGACTTAGTGTTGGTTGGGTGGTGTTTCATGCTATAATGGTAGTCATGTAGTAGTTTTGCTTGGTTGTTGTTTGCTGGCTAGTTGTGCTTGTTTTGTCCCTTCTCTTCTTGTTCCATGCTTCTTCAATGTGCTTATTGCTTTATCTTTCTCTTTGTAAAATGGACCAAGGCCCTTTCAAAACCTCGCTTTTTTAATAAAAAATAATAATTATGCTAAATCAAATTTATAATTATGGCTAACATAAATTTGGACTTATTTTTTTAGAAAATACATTCAAAAAAATAATATTAGTAAAATAATTGAGGGAGACTAACCTAAATTTTATTTATTATGGTTAAAAGGTAAATTTTTTAAGGGGCTTGAAGTCTTGTATAACCAAGAATCAAGAACAAAAACTCAACATAAAATAGCCTTCCGCAGAGGAAAGAGGAAACAAGTCTACAATAATAGTAAAGTGGCATATTTTCTACATAAACCATAGAGAACTACCTAATAAAGCCACAAAGAACTAAGATTACATAGTACCTAAACCTAACCTAACATCCTTCCCACCCTATTTTTGATAGTGGGGGTCCAGCATAAATTTTGGAGGACCTTTGTTCCTCTTTTGTGTAATAGTCCATGAAACTAACTCTAGATCTCATCAACAAAACTAGAAGTTGAATGAATAAATCATGTTAGGAAAATGTGTCTCAACCTTGCAATTACAAAATGCTTACTATTAATAGGTGAGTGCAAGGGGTGTAGGGGGTACCCCCCTATGAGGTCCAAGGGACTCATCCCTCCAGTAGGGGGTTTGGGAGCCACATGACCTGGCGGGGGTTTGAGGGAAATAGCCTTGAATGCCATATTTTATGTATATTTTATTATTGTAAATTTGGACCATTCATCATTAGGTCTCAAATTTAACAATGGATATTTTTTAGCTTGGCTTGCCCTAGAAGGAAACTCTATTTAAGGAGGGCATTTTATTACCACTATGCATTTTGTGAAGTATTTTGAGATTCTGATAGCAGTCATCTTGTCTTTAGATCTTTGGTTGGTTATACTCTTATGAGAAGCGTGCTCTACAAGCATTTCGTAATCTTCGTGATTTCTAAATAATTTATTGGGCAGCTATTGGAGTGTGGAGGTTTTTTCCTAAAAGGATTTTCCCCATATAAATCACTATGTTGTGATATGAATGATATTTATTTTTATTTTTGTTTAAGTTTTTGTAACTGTTATAAATATTTGTAAATTTTTGCATAATCCCCCTCTCAAGATTAGTGTAGGAATTTGTTTCACTACCTTAACTTCCTTAAAAATCCAACATTCACCATCATAGTCATAGACACCAAATAATATAGAGATATCAAATAACGATTTTCTAAAGAGGAGGTAATCTATACCAACAAAAATAGAGTATTTAATGCTAAGAAATTCATAAGAAATTAACTAGGCTTGTTAGGAGTAGTCAAAATATGATTAGTAGGAGCAAGAATGACTACCTCAAAGGAGCAAGGATAACCAAAGTAAAAGACGTTGCCTAAGGTTGAGAATCTAAAAAATGGGCATCAACAATAAAATAGAAGAGAATAACATCCATCCAAAACCAAGTAGCACCATCTACCATATTTGATGAAAAGGGATACTCTCCCTTTCAAATCTAAAACCAAACACACATAAAACACTATGCAAGAAGGAAGCAAATTATCACGAAACACGCCTTATGAAAGAGAAATCTACAACATATATTATATTCAAAAATATGAAAAATGAATTACATAAACATGGATCTCATATGTTTCCTTACAACCTAGGCTTCACACATATAAAAATATGTAACTTAACATTTTGGCTTCATTTCGGCATCATCTAGGTATGCAACCACAAACTCTCCAAAATCCTTCCTTCTCCAAATGAATAAGCATCAATATATAGAGAATGTGTGAGTAGAAAAGCATCATTGGTTAACAACCTCCAATTACCACCTTGAAATCCCATGCCCCATTTTGAGGAGAATAAAATAGAAAATATAAAATAATTCATTGCAAATATAACCCACATATGGGTACCTAGCTCTTGGCCAATGACCTTGGTCAACTATGAAACCTTCACTGATTCTCAGCAACTCCGATGGATTCCAAAATGGTCATGCAACAACATGCAAATCTTGTGGCACAAACATGCAAATTCATGCAAGGCATGCAATTGAACATGCGAGCACATGCACCCCTAGTGGCCCCCACTAAGAAATGTGATGCCCAAAAGGAATATTTTCCCATTTATGCCTTAGAAACATTTACCAATGTATAATTTCCACCAAAATTACAATTACAATTTTTCCATAAGGGAAATTACAAAGTCGCGAATCAAAATATTTATTCTCATAATCCCTAAGCCCTTATTGAAAATAAATAAATTGAAATAACAATATTTTTGGTGATACAAGATTTTCATTTCACCTTGGATGCTCCTACATTAGAAACCCAAGGTAGAAGAAAAGTGACCTTTTCACTCCTCAAGAGGATAACCACTTGATGATTAACCTCAGCTTCTAATAACCAAGATGAGTCCTTGATAGGCCTTCCAAACCATTTAACCAATTACTCCATATTTTGCTTATGCCTTGTGCTCTTACTTACCCTGTTGTCCAAAATTGCCTATATCTTCTCCTCTTTTGAAGTAGGTGTTGATATATGAATTGGTTCACCTATTTTACCTTCATCACTTTTAGCTTCATAAAACTTTATTATATGAAAAATATTGAATATAGGTGAAATATTAAGTCCACTAGGCAACTCTACTTCAATTACCTGAATCATGCCTACTCACAATTATGCAAGGCCCAAACTACTTCATTTTTAGCTTGTTATATGTACCAATTGGAAATATTTATTTCCTCAAGTGTACCATTACCTCATCACCAACATAAAACTCCTTATTTCTCCTCTTCAAATATACCTTGGACTTGTACTGAAAATTTATTTTATTGATGTGTTTTCTTATCTCTTCATGTATGCCCTTTATGTAATCAGCAAAGTCCTCTACCTCTGCACTTTTCTTATCAACATTATCAATATTTTTCATATCTAAAACAACTCGTGGGATTCTTCCATAAACAATTTGAAATGGTGACTTACATGTACTATTCATCATTTTTTTATATGCACATTCTTCTTGAGGTAGAATCAAATCCCACCCGTTTGACTTGTCACCAACTAGACATCTCAACAAATTACCCAAGATCCTATTCACCACATCTATTTGGTCATCTATTTTAGGATGGTAGGTTGAGAAAAACTTCAAATAATTCCTTACCTTCTTCCATAATTTCCTCCAAAATTATCCCACAAACTCTGTATCTCTATCCAAAATAATGCTCTTCAGAAGACCATGTAGCCTCACTACCTCCCTAAAAAACAACTCTGTAACATGTACATCATCATTATTCTTTTTACATTGAATGAAATGAGCCATATTGGAAAATATATCTACCACTACATATATTGAATCATATCCCCTTTGGGCCCTTGGAAAACCCAAAATAAAGTCCATACTAATATCTTCACATGGGCTCTCAAGAACTATAAAGGATGATACAAACCTGTGTTTTGACTAGTCCCTTTTTCCAACTAAAAAACCCTACAAATTTGCACATATTTTATGATATCTTGCTGCAACATTTCTCTCCAACAAGTGCTACAGTTTTATCAAACCCGAAATGTCCTACAAGTCCTCCACTATGTTTTTCCTTAATCAAATTCATTCTCATTGAACTTTTAGGAATACACAACATATTAGCTTTGAATAACATACCATCTTGGATTAAATAATCCAACCAATTAGTCTTATCAGTAGAAATAGGCTCTTTGCAAGCCTTCCAAGCCTCTCCAAAAATCTAGATCCTTTTCATACAACTCCAACTCAATGAATCCAACAACCTCCACCGACATTTCAACTAGTAAACCTTGTCTTCTACTCAATGCATTTACAACCCTGATATACTTCCCACTTCTATGCTTCAAAAAAAATGTGTAACTTTGTAAAAACTCTACCCATTTCATATGCCTCTAATTTAACTTCCCTTGACTACTCAAATATTCAAGTGCTTGGTGATCAATAAACAAAACAAACTCCTTAGGCAAAAGATAGTGTCTCCACTTTTTCAATGCTTTCACAATAGCATAAAATTCCTAATCATAAACTGAATATTTTCTTTTTGTATCATTTAACTTCTCACTAAAGTAAGCAATGGGTTTACCTTCTTGACTTAGGATAGCTCCAATCGCATTACCACTTGCATCACAATCAACTTGAAACACTTTCCTAAAATCTGGAAGTGTTAAAATAGGCTGCTCCATCACTTTAGACTTCAACAAATCAAAAATTCTTGTTGCCCCTATAGTCCATCTGAAATCTCTTTTTTGTCCTCTCATGGTCTTAGTTGGTGGTGCACAAATGCTACTAAAACCTCTAATAAACTTCCTATAAAAACTTTCCAAACCATGAAATGATCTCACCTCTATAGTACTTCTAGGTGTAGTCTATTCTAAGATAGCTCTCACCTTTTTCATATCCATCTTGAGTCCTCCTGAAATAGAAAACCCCATGTATACCAACTCCCTCTTCATAAAGTATCACTTCTTCAAGTTAATGAGCAACTTCTCTTCTCTCAAATTTTCAAAAATAAATCAAATATACATCAAATGTTATTCTAATGTCTTATTAAATACCAATATGTCATCAAGATAAATAATAACAATTTTTTCCAAAAAATATTTCAATACCTCATGTATCAATCTCATAAGCGTACTAGGTGTATCGGTTAGTCCAAAAGGCATGGCCAACCACTCATAGAAACCTTCTTTATTCTTGGATGTTGTATTCCATTCATCACCTTCTCTAATGTGGATTTGATGATAGCCACTCTTCAAGTCAATCTTGGTGAAGCATTCATCCCCACTCAAATAATCCATGATATCATCCATTCTTGGTAATGGAAATTGTTATTTGATAGTGATCTTGTTTATAGCCCTTGAATCCATGCACATTCTCCATTCTCCACCCTTATTTGGTGCCAAAACAATAGGTAGTGCACATGGACTTAGGCTCTCTCTAATCAATACCTTCTGCAACAAATCTTGCACTTGCTTATTGTTACCAGTAGGTATTATATGTATCATATCCCTTTAATTTTTGTCTTCCTTGATCTTTAATCTTTATTTTCTGCCCAAGTCTAAATTACATGCCTTTGTTTTAGTCTTTGTTGAGTTCTTCTAAGTTTCTAACTTCTTGTCACGCATTCTATAAGTTTTGAAACTTCAGTTGTTGGCATTGTGTGTTTCTAAGCTTGTCATTGGGTTCATACTTTTCCTAACTATCTGATACCCATACTTGTTTTTTAGTGGTGTCGAGTGAGTCAATCCATTGTTAAGTAGGGGAATCGGATGTTTTCATAACTTCATAACTCCTTACATTGAGTTATAGAGTTCCAGTTTTCCACAACAAGGCAATATGTTGTTCACCCACGTGTTTCAAGGAACCACCTATGCATTAAATGAGGCATATGGTACAACTTGGAGATGTCTTATCAAGGATTTTTGTAAAGCACGCAAATCTTAGAGTTTGCTTTATTGAGGATTAAAATAGAGAGCCCTATTAATTCAACACGTCATGTCACTTGCATGACTTAAGGTGGTGAAGATTTATTTGTTTGAACTTGCAATAGCATCTCTATCATTTGCAATTATTTCTTCAGGCATATGAGGATTTCTCTATGTACTGTGAGCTCATGCACTCTGAAATTGAAAATCGTTGGCTTGATGTAAGGGACACGAAGTTGGGATCCTTTAAGCTAGAAGAATTCTAGGCATGTTTGGAAAGTGACAAAAGAATTTCTATCAACTCAAAAATATTAGAAAGTGGATTAGCTCACGCTGAGGGTTTTCCAGAAGCTATTCTTAGCATTGACCTAATAGGTGCATGCACAAGAAGATGCATTCTAGGAAAATAGGAAATCAAGGCTGTGGACGGGAATGTGGTTGCTAAAATTTCTCCTAGAGATATTTCTCACGCACTAAGGATTCCTGAAAGAATGCATGTGAAGGACATGTATGTGCAATAGCTAGTGAGTTTTTCAAAGTCAATGAAAGCTAGTGCAAAAATTCTATGGCCAAAGGGTGGTTGAAATCAGAGAAAAGAGGTAAGTCACATCTACCTATAAAACTTAAAAGAATGCATTTCAAAGAGGAAATTGCAGACACCATTGCTTTGTTGCATTGCATTGTTGGGAATGCACAAATTGAGTCTTTTGAAGATTGGATGTGTCAATACATTTTTCTTATCCATGATGAAAATATGTTCATTGATTGGGCCAAAATAATGTGTTTCCATTTGAGCGAGCAATTAGTCAATTTTTAGAAAACTGCTACTTTCCATCTATGTTCTTGCCTAACATATATTATAGCCAGTCAAAGGTCATTTTGGCTAGGATTAAAACCACAAATACCTCCAACTTCTGGCATGCCTTTGTATAAGTGTTACCTGCAGTTTACTAAGTAGGTCAGAATGGGAGATTTTTCCCTGGTCAATGATGCATTCTTAATGGAAGTTGTGAGGAAATTGGATGGAAACCCTGAAGTGTGTTTTTATTTTGAGTCAATGTCTCTTGTGTTAGAATTTGGAAGTTTTTATATACAATTTGATAGATTTTCCTACTTAAAGATAGGAGGTTTTGAGAAAGCCCCACTAAAATTGCCTAGATATCCTGAAGATTTGTTGGTATTCCTAGAAGTTTGTAGACAAATGGCCGTTGTGAATGTAAAATACATGAATATGGGAAAGAAAGGGTATCCTTTCCCATTGACAACCCCATCTTTCACATGCAAAAATAATCAAATGGCCAAGTGTATTGAAGGACTTCTCAAAGAATATAATCTCCAATATTTATTCATGAGGGCCAATTTTGACAGCAAGGGTTTTGTGAAACGAAATTTATATGGAGGAAATTCATATAAGCATCAACCTTCTATTGAGGATTTATGGGAAGATTATGCTGATGAAAATGAGGTCCTGAAAAGAGATTACATGAGATTAAACCTTGAGCAGATACAAGATTTTGGCCTTCCTTTCCAAATTCTTGAGGGTACAATTGATGATTTGGTGGTCATTGATCCTAAATATGAGAAAATATCCAATAAATCTCACCCCAAAGTTGGTTGGAATGAAAATGAAGCCTTGGATATGAACATACGGGCTACCCCAATCATGAAAAGAACTTAGGATTGGCTGGAAAGAAAATGGCAACAAGTGGCAGGTTCTACTCAAGAACCAAAATCTTCTCAGAAAAATGAATAAGGGTCTTCTTAGATAATTAAAGTGGGCACATCCTCAGGGGGAATGGCTACAAGGTCTTCCAGTGAAAATTCATAGTCTAGGGGTGATGGTGAGAAACTAGAGGAGATGGCTAAACTAAAATCAGTATGTGAACAGGACAGTCTATTTACCCCTACTCCTAGAAAGAAGGTTAATCAAACAAAACCCATGTCTTAGGATTATGATGTTATTTTTAAGCAAATTGTTGAAGATAATACTTTTCCTCCATTGTCTGAAGTACTCTCTTCCCCAGTGGAAAATATACCCATCTCTCCTAGTGACTCTAGAGAAGTTTCCCTAGTGAGTAAGGATTCTTCCTTGATTGAAGCTTCCCTAGTAATCCTGAGAAAAGCAGTAGAGAAAAAGAGGAAATACACTCCTACAACAACAATTGGAGTAGATACAGTTGCAAAGCTGCTCCAGAATTCTTCAAGGCCAAAGAAAGCTTAGAAGATGTCAAGAATGTTGATTGATCCTCCTTCTGGCAACCAAGTATTGGAAATTGCAGATCCAACAATAGATTTAAATGAGAATGAGACAATAGTAGCTGACTACAAAATCACACATGTTGACATGGGGCCTCAAACACTTGAAGGGGATGTATATCATGCCAATTATTCAGTCAGTTCCTTGATTAAGCGAGTGAAGGAAGAAAGGAAAGAAAAAGTGGCATTGCAATCCCAAGTTCTTAATTTGAATAACTTCATTTCTTTTATAGTTCCCACTTCTATATCCAGTGGAGCCTCAAGTTCTCAAGTAGGAATTATCAATGAGTCCACAATGCAATTGATTTGAAAGAACCTGAGCTATTCCAAAAGTGTCAGTGAATGGATTGATGAAATTATTGAAGAAACTATCCTCTTTATCAGTAAGTTTGTGCTTGTATATACCCATGTTGTTGACAAAAGGAAGGAATTGATGGCAAAGCTGTGACAGTAGAAAAGATCAGACTAGTCTCTATGAGCTTTCACAAGAAATCAAAGAGTTGATTTCCATGGACCGAATGAAATTAATTAATGAACAAATCATGAATGATCCAAAGGAGTTAGACCCTTCATGGCCCAATTCATTGGAATGGAAATTAAGTGTTTATGACACCCTAGTAAAGGAGATTTCTACAATACTCGAAAGGTATCTAGACATGTTGGTGGAGATCAAAGGAAATTTTCATGACCTCAAAGTTGAGATAATGGATGAATTTGATGAGAAGATTCTAGATTCAAAGGAAATGTGTTTGAAATTTAAAGAAATATTCAACAAGGAGATGGCTGATCCTATCACCATGACTAAAGAATCTTACTTGAAGCTCAGTGGACTACAAATTTATGTCACTTCTTTTAAAACTAAAGCAAGTAGGAGGTCTGACACATTGAACAAGTTTGAAGCAGCTCTAACCAAAGTAAGAATTAGGCTACAAATTACCACAACTCCAAGGAGAAAGGAGTTACTTTCAATTATTTCAAAATACATGGATTACAAAACTAGGATGAAGGCACAAGAGAAACAGTTGCAACAAGAAGCAGTCAAAGATCTGGAAGATGAAGAGGCTGAAGCGGTGGGAGATGATACATAATTAATGTTTAGTATTCCATGATACTTTCTTTAGTTTGACTCTTTTAAGTTTAAGACTTTTTTAATTATTCGGTGCAGTTACTTTTAAGAAACCATTACCAAGACAATTTTTTTATGCTTTAAATATGGATTTGGATGATGTGCTTAGGATCTTTTGGGAAAACTTTGATTTACTTATTAGAGAAAAACTCTGTTATTTTGAAATAATGTTATCTGTTATTTTGATATAAAAGACAATGGTGGAGTTTATGCATTTGTAATCTTTGAATTAAGGTGTATGAATCTGTTTTGCTTATGTTGAATGTTCTATCAGTGTCTGATCTATTATTGGAATGATAGATATTTTGAATCGTTACATCATCATGGTATTGTTTATATGTGAATAAATATTTTTTGGTGATATTTGATTCATTTTAATTGTGAAGCATTTTTCAGTTTTATCTTATGAAGTTGATGAATACCTTTAAAGTTTTCTAGTTAAAAGCCCCTACCTTTAATTTCTTTATGGTTAAAGGAAAAAAAAGTTAAATATTATTCCTTGAATATCAAATGAAAGTAGCTACCAGCTTTTAAAATAAGCAGAGAATCGGTTTGAGATTTATATGTTTACCAATTCAACTATGGTTACATTTGTCACCTTTGTGGGCATGAGAATATAGAGTTAGGTTGTAAATATTTCAACCAACACTTATTTAGCTCTTCACTCTCTATAGGAGACATTTTGTGGGATGCTTTGTTAGGAAAAATTGCTCCCAATATTAGCTCAATTTGGTGATTTATCTTTCTCATAGGTGGTAGCCTCTCTGGTGCATTATCTGAAATAATATCAGGAAACACTTGCAACAAATCTACAACCTCCATAGGAACATCTTCCACCAATTCCTTGTTAGCTTTTAGAATCAAAGAAAAATAAACATTCCCATCCTTTATGCCATCTAAAAACTTCCTATCATCAACCAAAGAAATTTTTGTATTGTTTCAAACCTTACCCATTTCCTCTTTCAATGGTTTCAACTTATGTCCTACCCCATCTTTCATTAATGAGTATGTGTTAGCATACCCATCGTGCATGGCTTTCCTATCAAATTGCAACGGTTTCCCTAACAACACATGACAAGCATCCATGGGAATAATATCACATAAAATTTCATCAAAATAATCTCCTATCTTAAACTTTACCAAATTTTTCTCACTGACCAAAAGTTTTTGATCATTTTGGATCCAAGCAATCTGATATGGATGCAGGTGTCTTCTTCTCACAAGCTACAATTTTCGCACCATCTCTTTGGAAACCAAATTATCAGTACTTCCACTATCAATGATCACACTACATGCCTTCCCTTCACATTTGCATCTTGTCCTAAAAAAACTTTTTCTTTCCATTGGTTCATTGTATTCATTCAATAGGGCTTTCCTAGTCATAAGAGTTTCTCCTCTTTTAGCTTCTTTGAAGTGTGATGACCCTACATCTTCTTCATTCATGTTTTCTGCTCTAGCATGGATTTTAGGTCTCTTATTGGTCCTTTCTTGATTGTGATGGCAGTCATATTCTCCATTTCCCTCTTCTCCACATCGAAAAAAGGTTTCATGAAAGCCACCTCTTTCGAATCCTCTACACGATCTTCCTCTACCTCTTGGATTTTGATCTCTGAGATGGTAAGAATTTTTTGATTTCTAATTTTTGCTACTACCTTGGTCTTCAAAATTCTTATTTTTTTATTTCTATCATAAATTCTACCTCCACTTCTTCCACCATGACCTCTACCTCTTTTTTTTCTCTCAAATTTTTGTTCAATCTTTCTTCTACTTTCAATATTGCAAACTCATATGCATCCTCAATGGTGTACATTCTCACTAATTCCAACACTTTTATTCTTGGCTTTAATCCATTGATGTAATAGGCTACCTTCTCCTTGTTTGCTTCAAAATTTAATGTTCTAATCAAAACCTTATGGAATTCTTCTATGTACTCCTTCACATTTCTTATTCCTTATCTCAAACTTTGCATCTTTTTTAGAAGCTCCAACTCATAGTCTACTAGAATGAATTGTCTTTTCATCTTCTCTACCATTCCATCCCATCTAGAAATTTTGTATTTCCCTCTTCTTCCTCTTTCAAGCTAAATTTCCTTCCACCAAATGCTAGCGTGCCCTTTTAGTTTTATTTTTGAAAACCTCACCTTATGAGGTTCTTCAATCTCTTAAAACTTGAAGAACTCCTCTGTGTCATTAATCCAATCTATCAACTCTTCTAGATTCAAGCTTCCAATAAATTTTGAAACCTCCATCTTTGGATTTTTTCTAATTTGTGACATAGCTCTCAACAATATGATTTCTCCAAGATCCAATTGATCTTGTTGTTCCTTTTCAAATTCCTCCTCAACTTCATCTTCACTCTCACCTCTTTCTATATGCACATCTCTTCTGTGAATCTCTTCCTGAAAAGTTTCAACTTGCCTTCTAAGAGCTCTAAGTTCATCTCTAGGAGGGTCTCTTCCTCCACCAACCCTGCCTCTTCCTCTACCATGTTGGGCAACTCTGGGAAGAATTTTGATCTTCACCCATAACTCACACGTCCTACTGCAAACTACCTCTCTTTAGTACTCTATTTATACACTCGGAATAACCTGCTCTCATACCACTAATGAAAAGGGATGCTCTCCCTTTCAAATTTGAAACCAAACACACATAAAACACTATGCAAGAAGGCAGAAAATTATCATGAAACACATCTTATAGAAGAGAAATTTGTAACATATATTATATTAAAAAATCTATTTAATAAATTACATAAACATGAAGCTCATATATTTCCTAACATTCTGGCTTCATTATGGCAGCATCTAGGTATGCAACCATAAACTCTCCAAAATCCTTCCTTCTCCAAATGAACAAGCATCAATATATAAAGAATGTGTGAGTAGAAAACCATCATTGGTTTTAAAAACAACCTCCAATTACCACCTTGAACATTTTCTTTCTAAATGAAGGGTTTTCAAAGAATTGATTTATCATAATTATGCAACAGTTTGTGTGAAACTGTTGAATAACCCAGACAAAGCAACAAATATAATTCATTTAGAAAAAAAACATTTAGAGGATGTTATGAGAAGTTGAACTATTCTATGTAGTTTATGTCACTATTGTTTATTAGAAAATAATTGCAATTCTGGAGCAAGGTATGTAGAAATTATCATTCATCTTGATTACAAAGCATGTGCTTAAAACAATTTTATTTAGTTATTTCATATTGTGTGATTGAAATCAAGTTCAACTAAATACACAAAAAATAACATGATATGAAATAGCTAATTTATTAAGGGAAATGTTTTAGTAGTCCAACACAAGTCGTGGGAATGACTAAGTTGATTTAATTCAACAATGAATGTAAACCATACATCTGAAGTTCAATTAAAGGAAAAAAACACATAAGAGCGGATCATGTACATCATTTCCTTAAGGGCTGATGTAGGGTTGAGTCTTTAGCCATCAACTTGATATTCAATGTCTTTAGCTCCTTTGGTTCCCGATTTCTAGATGCACCTGCAGTTGGTTGAGAGTTTTTGTTAGAGCAGAATCATCAAATTCACTTTTTGTATCTAACTTGTTTACTTCATGTGCAGATACAGGAAAAGTAATGTTGTTTTGTTTCATCAAATTACAATGTGTGGGTTGAATGTGGCTCCCACAAGGGTTGAGCCCAACATGCTAAATTTATCAAATAATGAGCTCATTCAAGCTTATTTAAGAGGGAAATGCAATGTTTAAAGCCATCATATGAACATGATCATGGAATGATAGTTAACAGGCATACATATTAAGTTCACAAAGTATTTCAGCCTTCAAAAAGCAACTACAGGAGCAATGTTTAGAGCCACAAGAATAAATAGCATGCTCACAAGAATGAAGATAAGGTACAGAGCAATAACAGAAGATTCTTATTTTTATTTTTGTCAATCTTTGAGTAAAATAGTCATGCTAGTATGGAGATAGTAAGTCAATAGAGCAGTAGATCTACAAGAAAATATAAATCACATACAAATATTATGATTGTTAAGAATAAAGTGACACAATTGCATCAATAAGGAAATCATGAACGAGGTGAATGGAAAGACATCAAATTTTGCATGAAAGGAAATAATCATATCTTGATTCTGAAGTTCACATCAACTTAATACTCATAGTCTCTATAGAGATCTTTCATGATAACCATGCAAATGGGACAGAGCTAGTACATTCATAATAAGCATTATGTTTGAAAGTTAACAGAAGGATATGCATATATGGAGTACAATTAAATTTCACCATACGCAATAGAGTATGCATCACTATCCTTGAACAGTGAAAATCAAGATTCAAAGATTTTAATATCAGTCCATTTTCTATGCTTAACATAGCCTCTTTTGAAAGAAATAATTCCTAGATTAATATTAGCTCATGTAAAGCAATGTCAAAAGAGAAATATTACAGAAATGTTGATTTTATCATTTGTTCACAACATAGAGGATTCTCATACTTTTCTACAATTGGCTCCAACTAGATTCATTCATAATGGCTATGAGGTTGTGAATTTCAAATATAGAGTTTTTTCATTTCAATGATACTCAAAAGGTCCTTCTTTGCAAATTGAAACAAGTACATAGAGAAAGCCAATATTCAACACAAAACTACAAATCGGGCCTCATGAAGCTAAAATTCAAAGTGTAATGGGTTTGTGACTATGTGTGTAAGGTTGAACCAAGAGAATACCTTTTGTTTTCAAAAGGGGAGTAAAAGTTAAGAGCTAGGGTTTTAAAACCCTCTTTTTGGAAACCCTCATGAATGGTAGAGAAAGAAATTAAGCCCAAAGAATCAAGTGAACTCCTAAAATATTTCATAATTTTTGAGAACTACATGTTTCTCATAAGTGGCCTAGGAGTTTGTTTGCCCTTCTTGAGAATTCAAAACACACTACAAAGGCTATAAATGTTCAAAGAGAAAAAAATGGAGTTTCTCATAAGTGGCCTGGAAGTTTGTTTCTCCTTTCAAGAAGTTTAAATATAGAGAACAGAAGTAGTATGGTCATGGCTTCAGCATGATGAGAACATATAGAAAATAGCAAGAGCTTTCAGGCCGCACCCTGATCATGAGAATTTATGCACAATAAATAATGAATATTCATTATTTTATTCATTTTTAGACTCAAATTTATCTTTCATTTGAAGAGAAATGAAAATGCAGATAAAGTCGCAGCCTACCCATGAAAAATAAATGCACAAAGACAAAGAATATTTATTATTTTGTTCATATTTTGTAGATTAAGTTGAGGAGGTGAGTTTAAAAACTTACCTAAGTTTCTATGAAGAGAAGCTCAGTAAAAACCCATGAGCTTCCTCTTTATTTTTCTCCAAAAAAAAACTTGGCCAAGGTTTATTTCATGGCGACCAAGGTAAACATCAACAAAAAGAAAAGTTTCACAGTGAGGCCACAGCCTGAGAACTTACAAAATCTTTCAAAATTCATGAGAATCTTCCAAATCTAAAACAAAATCAAGCTTACCATATTTTTTTGTGAATATCTTCAAAAGAAAGCTTCAAAAAATAGCAAAGATGCAGAGATTTCAAGCTCGAAAACCTTGATCTACGGTTTCATGGCGGCGCTCTCTCAAAAGGCGAAAAAGTGAATGAAATGAAAATGAATTGTTTTTCATTCATTTTAGGGTTTGAAACCCTAAAGGAGGCCAATGGAGAGTCCAAAAGGCATTTTTTCCTTTAGATTTTTGAAAAAGCTTTATTTACATATGTCTAAGTCGTGGCATATAAGATGCTTTATGATTATTTTGATTAATCTTTTGAATATTTCATAAGACTTAGTCATTAAGCCTTTCTTGTATTTGACTTTATCAAAATTCTTTTTATTTTGAATTTTAATTCAAAATTGTGTGACTTTATTTGAGTGATGAAATGTAAATCACTTTAAATAAAATTTATTTATGAATGCAAAGTGAAGGTATCTTAAGATGAAATTTTCAAATTATGGACTAAGAGGGAGTTGTAATGATACTTTGAAGCTTTGCATGAATTAAGGAGGTGGTTTAAATGATTAGCCAACATGTGGAGCAAAATCAGGATTTTTGGTCACTTAATTGAGAGTTCATCTTCAATTAAGAGTCCAAGTTGATGGAGTTTCAATCAAGGAGAAATTTGAGGCACCTAACTCCTTATTTCTTTCAGTTACAACCCTATTTTGGAGGGGTTTTTAGTTACATATGACCCTTAGAGTTCTTTTCAAATTCACAACTCTTTATGCATTCTTGAAGGAGTTTTCTTTCAATTACATGCTTGATTTGAGGGAGAGAATGGAGTTTTGACAACACATCATGTCTTGGACCCAAAATTCAAAATTTTAATTCTTGGAGCCTTTTCTATAAGTCTTCTTCTTCTCTCATCTTTTTGAGCTAATTTTGAGTTTTTTTCATTGTTGTTGCAGCAGCATACATACTTTGTAACTCACTCCTTATGAGTTTTGATAGATTTGTAATGCAAGAGAGTCTTGATTTTCAATAAAAGAAGTTTGTTTCCTCCTTAATTTTATTTTGATTTCAGTATTGTTAGTGGATGATTTGATTAAAATATTGTGTTCACATTTATTTTATCAAAATTCCTTCAATATTGGATGTAAGAGGTAGCATGTTATAGTGCAGGTCTGTGAATGTGTTTGTTATTCTATTGCATCATAATTGTGAAAACATCATTATTTTCTTTCTTATGAACATCATAAAGCTAAAACATTTCATAAGAATCACTTTGTAAGCATGTGTAACTGAGTTGTGAGATAGTGTAACTTCTTTAATTGACTGCTTTTGTGATTTTCAACAGCATTGTCAAGTTTTACCTTTTGGTGCATTGTCTGTAATATTACGTTTTAATTACAAGCACCTCCTTATTTCCCTTTTCCCATCAGAATTAGTAGTATTTAAAGATATATTCAAAGGGAGCTAGCCCATGAATCTGGAGGTCTACTCTCACCATAGGTCACCCACAGCCTAAGAGTAGTCCCATGTTGCATGGGATTTAAGAGTTTTGAACTTAGCATTGGGTGCAAATCCCTATGACAATAGTTTTTGGCACATCTGATGGGACATTGAGTTGATTATCAGTTTAAAAAGAGATTCATTTTGTTGTTGTTTTGGTGTGAGCAGTAGTATTTCAGCATTCAAGAACGAAAATTTTCACACTTGGCCACTCCAACGCTTTGGTTTTAGTAGTTTCAGTGGTTAAAGCTTATGAGAAAGTATCAAACTAGACAAAGTGCAGATCATGTTGATTATTCTGAGCTACCATCAAGAAGTGCTAAGGTAATTAAGAACGTAGTAAATTCAGTTTCAACTTATAGCAATCGTCTATTTTCAAACTCCAAGAATGAACTCCAATACTCGTTGAAAAAAGAAAGAACTAACTTCAAAAACTCTATTTGAAGTTACTTATGCAAAATTGAAACAACTATCCCACACATGTCTTTCTAGAAACTCTTGGTCAGATGTAGCAGAAAGGCCAAAAAAGAAGCTTCCAAAATTTTGTCCAAATGAAGAAAAGTCAAGCCAAGAGCCAAGTCACACTAAAAGCATGACAAAACTGCCTCTAAATGGTCACCATTCCCTCCAAAATAGTCAAAGATAAAACTCACACACCTTCCCCATGTTGGTCCATCATCATTATGTCTCCAAGATGCTTTGACTCATGCTCTTATTGTTCAAACATGTCTTCAACCTATTATATCTCACACCCTTGGTGTGTCTACAAAAGCATAATAACATTTTGACTTATACATATCAACACAAGCTTTTTCAATTTTGCACTTAAAATAACATTTAATCAAATGGTTTATAATCGCACCATTTAACTAAATGTTTTACATTTGAAAGTAAAATGCAAAAGGAAAAGGGCTCAAACATACCCCCTAACTTATACATTAAGGACATATGCTATTTCAATTTTGCATCATGAATAATTTTTTACCAAGTGATTTATAAAAATCACTTAGTAAAAATTATACATGTGAAGGTTAATGCAAAAAATAAAAGCAAGGGAAACACTTAACAAAGTGATTTTTACACATCACTTTAACCAATGTCTACAAGCACACCCGCAAGGTATTAGTTGCATGGTGATTTTTGTAAAAAGATAGACAAAAAAGCCTATCTCCAATCGACATCCCTAGGGTAAGAAACCCTAAACAACAAAATAATGCAAACTTAGCAAAAGCCATTTCATTTTACCATTGAGCTTTCTGGAGTTCCTATTAGCTGCCAACATAGGGTTTCTTCCATGGCTTCTCCTACACTCTCATGGAAAATTTTGAGTGGTTTTTTGAAGATTCATAACTGGTAAATCAAGGTAAGTGTTATTCCTAGTCATAAATCTGGATTTTTTTCTCCATTTTGAAATCCATTCAAGCTTTCAAGGCCGCGACCATGGTATATTTCCCTGATGTATTTATCCTACTTTCATCTATGGATGCTTTGCTTACCTATGACTTCCATTGGAGAGTTTGTTTATAAGTCTTTTGGATGAAGAAAAAGGGAAAAACCCACTTTTTTTGTGCATCTTCCCTTCAGCAATCAAAAGAGAGTAAGATTTTCCATCAAACCTCTGCATTTATGAATTTTTTCCTGGGAATACAAGATTAATTCGAGCTCTATAATGTTGGAATCTGGTGAATATTTTGTTGCTCCTACCACGGACTCTCTGTCTTTCATGTATTTTTTGAAGATTGATTGCATTTTCTAAAGAAGAAAAAATGTTTATGTTTATCTAGGTCGTGGCCTTGCATTCAAATGCATACTTCTATGTGATTTTAATGCATCTCTATTGCCATGGCTGTGTGTTTATTTTTAAAAAGAAAATATTGTTTTGTATGACAGGCCATGGGCCCCCTCCATACCATCTAGGTATTTTCATTTTTGCAAGATTAGAATTTCATGACTTGCAGGAGCTTGAATCTCTCCTATACTATTTTGTATTTGTGATTCCTGATATAAACCCAAGTGGGTTATGTATTTTGTGAGGAAAATTACTTCTTTATGTCGCGGCCATGAAGACACAAGTTGGGGTTTGCAATCTCTTCTCATTTTTTGGGTTTGCATTGTAGCATTGAGAGCTTTATCTTGAAAACCTCTATAGCTCAAGCTCAAACTGTGGGTTTCATGGCTCTAATGTTTTATCTTCTTTTTCACTTGTGATTTATGAAGCAAACCCCAAGTGGGTTTTGATCTTTTGTGAAGAGAAACCCTTCTTCAGGCCATGGCCATGAAGACACAAACTAGGTCTTTCACCAAAATTCTCGATGGCTCTGTATTTTCACTAGATGGAAAATGCCCAAAAAGACTTTTCACTTAACACTCAGCCTCCACATTCTCTTAGTATTTCTCATGGCCGTGAGTTTTTGGCCTTTTTGCAAATGATAAAGGGCTCCATCACAACCCTAGCCCTTTGGCTTAGCCTTAATGGGTCTGCACTGGACCATTTTATTGGAATGTCTTGTATTTCCTCTTCCTTTAACTCATCATCATGCAAAAAAAAGATTTTCTTTTGTTACAAACAAGCTTCACAATAAGCTTGTTCAGATGATATTTATAAGCATTATGAGTTATGATAGAACAATGAAAAGCTTAATCTCTTAAAGCAGGAATAGATACTATAGAATATGGTTACCACAAAAAATAACAAACCAATGTAATCTATGTTGTATAAAAACACATTTTGATAGCACTGCTTGGCTTACTCCATTATGAAGCATGCAGGTTGTAATGCAAATACCAATTTGCATCATATTTGTAGCATAATTTTGATTGTGCATTTTCTGGAAAGAAAAGGAGAATATTGTCTCTGTTTCATCATAATTCCTTCATATCACTGCATTTACCTTTCATTGCTCTACTACTATAGTATAGTTAAAACAGTGCTATTCCTTTTATTTTGTATCTCTTGTAGAAATGTTGATTGCATTATTGATGATGATGTTTGGATACCCACTGTATGCACTTGTTTTTTTTAAGCACTTAAGACCATTACTCCTCATAGCACCTTTAATGGGGAAAATCCAATTGTCAACACAAAATAGAAGCATTCTACTCGTTCTTAAGTTTGTTCTTGTTACTCAATTCCATGAAGAGGTAGGTTAAGCTCCTTTCTTTATTTTCAGACATCACAATTCATGTTTACCTTTTCCATTCCTTCATGAACACCACCCTTTTTACATTCATGGTCATTCTGAGATACTTCTTCAATGTAATTACAATATTTTCCTAAACATGGTACCTCCATCGAATTATGTTGAAGGAGTTTCACTTTCAAGTGGATGGGAACCACTAATCTCATTTTCAGATTCTTTTCCTTGATCTCCATGATGGCATGACTGTCATATATGATAGTGTTCCTTTTTGTGACTACCCCTTCCATGATGTTTCCTTTATGCATTCTATGATCTTTTATAATAGAAAGTAGTGTTTCTTTCTTTAAATTCTGAACTTCATGGTGTATTTGGCACTATTCCTCATGACTATGATCACCTTTTGCATACCTCTTTAACTATTTTCCATGATCTTGAAGTCCCTATTTTCACACACATCATTATTTTTTTTGCATGTGTACATTTTGATCTCTCTGCTTGACTCACTGTAATGCTTCCTTGGTCATTTTCATGTAATAATTTTCTATCTTGAAAGACTGCCCTTGCATGACCACACTGTCATAACAAAAGATATTGTGAATCTTTTGTGTTTTATCATTGTCATATCAGTGACTTCATTATAATCTAAATCTTATAACATGCATATTACATATTTTTCAAAGTGTATCACCATTGTTTTAACACCATTGAAATCTTTGTATTTTGAAACTCAAGTACTCATATGAGAGGATATGGTCTCTAATCATTGGTAAGAATGTTAAAACAGCCATTTCTATCTTTTCAATTGTTGGTTTTGATATACTTTAGGCTTGAAAAATTCTTTCACTATCTTCATAACACAAAAGGTCAAACACATTTGCAATTTCCAATATAATAATCTTCATGTCAAGTATCCTCCTAGCACTTGACTACCAAACAGGGTGATTTCTTTCCTTCCCAACTATAGCAATATTATGCCCTTGCAAAATCATGTGGACTATCTTTTCAAGCTTCTCTGTCATGATACTTTTCAAACCACGATTCTCTGTCATCTTACATTATTGAGACTGCTCACCCTACTATGTTGCCCCTTGAAAAGGATTGCTACCTTTCATGAAAAGAACCTACCCTTGGATGAAAAATCTGCCATTCCATAGACCTGCTCTTAGGATGATCATTGGACAATGTCTTTTAGATTGCATTCATAACTTATTATCTCTTATCACTTTTCAATGCAATGCTACTATTTATTATCTTTGTTAAGAACCTATTTTCCCTCCTATTGATGAATGTATATTATATAGGGAACTGTCCTTCATTCTTAGAGAAGCTTATCACTGCATCAAATTGTGGATGCTCTATTTTTCCATGAAACTAATATTTATATATGCCTTTGTTGTCTTAAATGCTTTCTCATCTCAAACAATACTTTTCACTACTCCACTATGTTATCCCCTGATAACTTGTGATAGGAATTGATAGTTCCTTGCAAGCTAAGCTAACTCATTGTTCTACATTGTTTTGAGTTTCACCCTCATTGCCAATTATGTTTTGAGTTAGTTGTATTATCCATTCCTTTGTTGATTCTAGGTTATGTCCTTTGTGATCCATCAATAAAACTCCATATCCAGAATCAAATAAAGCTCCACTTGGCATATGTGTTTCAGTTTTCATATCTCTTCTTGCTTGACTGATTCTTCAAAATGATGAAAATGAAAAATACAACTCATATCAATGTTTAATTTGATTTTAGATCCACTTAAGAAGATTGAAAGACATATCCAACAGAGTAAGACTTCCAAGAAGAAATGACTACCCATTTCATCAACATGATGGCAGCCTACTGTTTGGTTCATTGTGAAAAGATGAAGAGTAATCTTTCTTGATAATTCACACAGTTTTGTTGCATATTTTGAATCTGATAATGAAATTTGATCAACTATTATGATTCCATATTGATTTAATGCATCAAGAATAGTTTTATCATCAATTTGATCAATTTGATCAAGTTGCTCAATTTCCTATCCCTCCTAAAACACAAGAGGGCGGCATGTTGGGCTCAACCATTGTGGGAGCCACATTTTACTCCACATGTTGTAACCAAATGAAAAAAAATAGTAACAAAGATCAATCCTATATTTGCACAAGGAGAAAACATGTTAGATAAAATAGAGCATATGATAGATGTGTTTAATAACTCTCTTGTTTTCTTGGACATATATGATATGCTAGCTATTTTAATGTTTATAAGGATCAAATTATATGTTTATGGATGTTTGCACATATTTTGATTTGTGGTTCTTCATTACTCTAACCAAAACTCTTCTCACAGATGCAGGGAACCTAGGAGCAACAAGGAGAGCGTCAACTGAAAGCAGGGAAAATGGGAGGGACTAAAAATGATGTAGGACAAAGCAACCGAGATTCGTCATTCAGGAAATGATGGGTCCCCTTTCTCTTTATGTGCATTCTTTCTTTATATGTAAATCTATAGTTTTTTTCTTTATATGCATTAAAATAGTCAATCCATCAACTTGTGAGGGACACTATACACTTATCATTATCAATAAATACTACATTTTTGGAAAGATTGTGTAATTTTTCCTATGTTATATGCATCTGCATGAGGCAATACAGTATTTTAGTATTCTAATATTTCTTTATGCACATGAATGTGACATAGAAAAGTTAAAATGTACCTTATTTTTACTTGTAAAATATAAACAACACTACTTGTTTAGGCTAGTAGAAAAAATAGGTAACACTTACGAAAAATCTGAACACACAAAACTCTAAGGGAAGGTAGGTACATACAGTATTAGCATGTTCCCAAATTTGTAAGACAAGGAACCTCAACACAAAGAAATTTAGAGCAATTCCATTTCTCCTAGACAACCTTCTTCACAAGAAAACATACTATCAACACATCTTCCAATTATGCATGATCCAGAGCCTGAAACTATGGATATAACACTTTTGAACACCTTTGATCATCGCATCCAAACCGCACAAGTAGATCTTCAACCATCAAGAAATGTGGAGCACAACACAAAACACAACTTATCCACCTTTTACACTCTCTTATTCATTTTTTCTCAAAAGAACTTAGAAACCAAGTGAACTAGCTACATCAACAACACCACAAACACCTTCCCATCACAACCACACTCTGTAACACTAATAATATCTCCATCTACAACACTTTCTCAACACCACACTAGAGGTTGGAATAGGTTGACATCAATGACAACACTAAAGAAAACATAGTGCAACAATCCCCCTGTTGACTTCAATGACAACACAAATCTCCAACAATCTCCCCCTTTGTCATTGATGGCAACACCAACTCTGAAAAATCATCAACAACAAAAACAATTCTGTAATGACAACACCATCTCACAAAATCAATCCTACATCAAACAATACTCCCCCTTACTGATGTATTTCTTATATTTTAGACTTTAGTATTCTCTTCCCATTTGACAACAATTCTTTTATTGATTTTCAAACTTTAATCTTTCCATTCTTTTCAAACTTCTCTCCCCCTTTGTCATCAATGGAAAAGGGAAAAGCCTACAAAATTCGCTTCAGGCAACACCCTGAAAACTACTTTCTCTCCTATTTACTCTTTCTCTACTACTCTCTCAACTGCTTTCTCCCCTTAGGGGCACAAGATATGATCCCCTTGTTGCACCAACCAAAGATACCACTACCTACTCCCCCTAAGAGGTAGCCTTCATCAGTCCAGGACCAAGAATGTATCTTGAATAGTTCACCTAGACAGATGCACCAACTTATGCATCTAGTTGAAAGGAGGGGCACTAACCCCTAGCTTCTTCTAGAGATACTCAAATATATCTTTTAGAAGATCCTTTGTGAAAAAAATTTCTATTTGATCCTTTGTAGGCACATACTCTAACTTCACTTCATTCTCTGCAACTTTCTCTCTTAGAAAGTGATATCGGAAAGAGATATGCTTTTTCCTTGAATGCATTACATTATTTTTTGTAATGTTGATAGCACTTGTATTATGACACAAGATAGGAATAGGCTAATCATATGATACTTTGATATCCTTCAATGTATGCTTCATTTATAATACTTGTGTGTAGCAAGATGTTGCTACAATATATTCTACCTCTACAGTAGATAATGACACTAAATCCTACTTCTTACTCAACCAAGAAACCAATCTACTTCCAAGAAAGAAAGCACCTCCACTTCTTCTTATTACATCATATGTACAACCTTCCCAATATGCATCTGTATAAGCACTCAAAGATAAATTAGTATCCCTAGGATACCATAGACCAAATTCTAGAGTACCTTTTAGATATCTAAATATCCTTTTTACTGCTGCAACATGTGATTCTCTAGGATCTTCTTGAAATCTTGCCACAAGACACACTGCATGCATGATATGTGGTCTATTAGTAGTTAAATATATTAATTCACCAATCATGGATATGTACTTGCTTTGATCTGTCTTAGGAGATTCATCATTTTTTCTCAACTTACAACTAGTAACCATGGGAGTACATACTAGTTTCGAGTCCTCCATTCCAAACTTCTTCAACATTTTCTTGACATACTTTCTTTGTGAGATGAATATACCTTTATCAGATTGACTGATTTGTAGCCCAAGGAAGAAATTCATCTCCCCAAACATAGACATCTCAAACTCATTTTTCATTTCCTCTACAAACTTCCTACACGTTCGTTCATTTCCTCCAAATATTATGTCATCAACATACACAACCACAATCAAGATTTGATCTCTCTCACCTTTCAAGTAAAGATTGCTATCTATAGTACCCTTTTTGAATCCCTGCTATAATAGGTACTTATCCAATCTTGCATACCAAGCTATAGGAGCCTATTTGAGTCCATACAAAGCTTTCTTCAATCTATAGACCATATCAAAATCTTTTGATAACTAAAAACCTTTTGGTTTTTCAATGTATACCTCTTCTTCTAACTCACCATTCAAGAATGTAGACTTTAAATCCATTTGATACACCTTGAAGTCTTTATGTGCTACAAAATCTAAAAACATCCTAATGGCTTCCATTCTTGCCACCGGAGAAAAATTCTCTTCAAAATCTATTCCTTCTAATTGCGATTATCCCTTACACATAAGTCTAGCCTTATTTATGATAACTTCTCCATTCTATTTCAACTTATTCTTGAAAACCCATTTGGTTCTATCACATTCTTGTTTGTTGGTCTTGTGACCAGTTCCCATGTTAGATTCTTCTCAATTTGCTTCAACTCTTCTTCCATGGCTTTGATCCAACTCTCATCCTTGCATGCTTTAGTTACTATTTTAGGTTCTACCATAGAAAGTAAACAAAATTTTACTTGTTCTTCTGTCATAGCAGCTCTTCTTCTTATCAGCACACCTTTACTCTTATCCCCAATGATTTTTTCTTCAGAATGATTCTTTTGTGCATACTTAGGAGTCTTAGGATTCTTTTTTAGAGCTTCTTCCTCTTCCACTATTATCTTTTTCTCTTTCTCTTCTTCTTCTTCTTCTTCTTTGTAAGGGGGTTCATCAGATTCATATCCTTTTATTAATACTGAGCTCTGATGTGATTCTTCATCCACTTTGACACTTGAACTTTCAACAATATTCTTTAGCCTTTTGTTATAGCACTAGTATGTCTTTCTCTTTGTAGAATATCCAAGGAAGATTCCTTCATCATATCTCGCATCAAACTTTCCTAAATTCTCTTCATCTCTCTTGATATAATATTTTCTTCCAAACACTCTAAAATATTTCATAGTAGGAGGTTTTTGATACCATAATTCATAGGGGTTCTTTAAATTGTTCACTCTTGCTTGTCCTATGTTAAGAATGTACACTACAGTATGAATAGCTTATTTCCAATATACTTCTAGTAGATTTGCTTCCTTCATCATGGCTCTTGCTGATTCTTGAACTATCATGTTTTTCCTTTCCATAACTCCATTCTGTTGAAGAGTCCTAGGATCTGATAAATACCTTTTTATCCCATGATCTTCACAAAAATTGTTAAAATCATTAGAGGTGAGCTCACCACCTCTTTCAGACCTCAAACATATAATTTTCAAATCCATTTCATTCTCAACCATAGACTTAAATTCTTTGAACTTATCTAGAGCTTCTAATTTTTCTTTGATAAATGTCACCCAAGTCATTCTAAAGTAATCATCAATCAAAAACATAAATAACTATCACCTTGAGAGCTTCTTATTCTGGTAGGTCCACATAGGTCTGTATGCACCAACTTTAGAGGTCCTATAGTAGAATAATCCTTAGTTCTAAACCTCTTTTTTTTTTTTCCAAACTAACACTCCTTGCAAAGTGCATTGATAGGTTTTGCAATCTTTGGAAGATCTCTCACAGCTTCAATAAAACTGATCTTTAGTAGGCTATCAAAATTGATGTGATCCATTCTTCTATTCCATATCCAACTCTCATTTATTTGAGACATAAAGCGCTTACCGCCACCACCTTTGAGATAATAAGCATTTCCTTTTGTCCTTGATCCTGTTGCAACCAATGCTTCAGAGCTTCTTTTTCTAATTTCACAACCATCATCCTAAAACACCAAATTGTATCATCTGCTACACATTTTTCCTACATTGAGAAGATTATGGTGGAGACCCTTGACATAAAGAACATCATATGTCTTATGCTTTCCATCAAAACTAATTTCAAACCTTTTCCACATATCTTAGTAGATGTATCATCACCAAAATTAACAAGACCACCATCATACTTTTCAAGCTTGATAAACTTACTCTTATCACTTGTTATATGATTTGAGAATCCACTATCAATTATCCAGTATTCTTTCCTCTCTTGCATGAAAATAAGTCAACATAGTTCCTTCAATACTATGACGTATTTTCAGAGCAATTTCCTTCATACATCTTTCAAGATTAGTAGAATTAGTTCCAATATTTAAAGCCATCAACAAACATTCATCACTTCCATCATCTAGATAGTTTGATTCCTCATCATCAGACACACCACTATCTTCTTTAACATAATAACTCTTCTTGACATATTTACCTTTATGATCTTTATGTTTATCATTTGTAACTTTGATTGGACATGTAGAAGCATAATTACCTATCTTTCCACAATTGAAACACTTAAAGGGTAACTTACCTTTGTATTTTCTAATTCCTTTTTCAATCTCCTTACAAAATTTGCTTCTAGTTCATCTAGATCACCCAGATCATATTCATCATCTTTTTTACTGACTTTAAAATTGGTTTCTTTCTTCAGAACATCTTGATCAAACTCTATTAATTCAAAATTAGTTAAAGCACCAAACATTTGATCTCTAGAATACTAATCCAAATTTTGAGCTTCCTTAATAGAAAAACTTTAGCACTATAAGCATTAGGAAGAGTTCTCAATACCTTTTTCACAACTTCACTTTCCTCTAGATTTCCACCAAGACCATTGATGGTATTGAAAATTTCATCCACTCTAAGCATGTATCCAGCAATATCTTCATCTTCTCTTCATCTTCTGACATCCTTAGGTTTTTAAAATTGGATTTTAGATTATACATCTTTGCTTGCTTGACCTTATCATCCCCTTCATAAATACTTTGCAACTTTTTCCAAATCTCTTTCATAGTTTTGAGGCTTATCACCTTCAACAGTTCTAAATCAAAAATTCCACTCAAGATAGCATTCCTTGCTTTTCCATTAGTCTCATAATATTTGATCTCATCATCACTTGTCAAAGGAGTAGTAGGTATAGTATATCCAATTTCAATTGACTTCCAAACACCAAATCCTAATGAGACAAGAAATGGTTCCATCCTAGCTTTCTAGAAAGCATAATTCGATCCATTGAACATAGGCACGTTGATACATACCATTCATATGCACCATCGGATCTACCTCAAGTAGTTAAGCTTCTTCCAAGGAACCACAACTCGAATACCAATTGATAGACACATAGGACAACTAAGAGAGGGGGTGAATCAGTTGTACATTACAATCATAAAACCCTCATTAATCCTTTAAACCTTTACTAGCCTTCAAACCCTTATTAAGCATTAGCATAAAGTAAACATATGAAACATCAACACATCAAAAACCATACACAATAGAACACCAGATTTATGTGGAAAAACCTAATCAAGGAAAAACCATGGTGAAAATTAACTCACATATATATGAATAACAACACTAAATACAATAGGCTCACTACCATAAGGGCTCATTTCCCAGAAGAAAATAAAGGCTCACTGCCCAAAGGACTCACTACCTGAAATAAAATAGAATAGAAGAAGATTGTTACAAGGAGGTTCACTACCTTAGAGCAATAGGAATATCCACCACAACAACTCTTACACCATCCGCAACCATCGGCTCATTGCTTCCAGTAACTTCTATTACACTGAAAATGTAGACACCTTATGCTCACTGCATCTAGTAGCCTTAGGCATTTAAGCTCACACTCAAATCATCACACTCGATCACATTCACATCTTACTTTACATCTACTCAATTCCACACTTATCTCCAACAATTAAACTTGCTTATATGTCCTCAACCTCAAACATTCTTATTTAGGTTGGCCTCAATGAAATGTATGCACCTCAAACATGCAACCAAAAAATTACTCAACACCAAAACTTTTGTGGTGGAAATAAGTGAAGGAAAACCATGTCAAGGGTTAACTCGAATCCAAATCCATACCAACACACTTCACCATGCTTCCACAAACCACGAAGCACATCCACAAGTAACACTAACATGCTAGGTCGGCCAAACTTGTATTAACGCTACCAAACAATTAATTCACTCTTCACTAGGTCCAAAAACATCCTACAGAGAATGAAGCATCATCACACAACATCCCAAAATATTCCAACATCATCAAAATATTCTGCAATATTTCTGCAACCATCTGCAACTGAGAATACCATCAACATGTGCAACCAACAACACTACCACAGACATACAAATCACTAACCAACCTTGCAAAATACCTGAACATATAAAACTCCAAGGGAAGGTAGGTGTAGAAAATATTAGCACATTCCCAAATCCGTAAGACAAGAAGCCTCAATGCGAAGAAATGCGGAGCAATTTTATTTCTCCCAGACAACTTTCTTCACAAGAAAACATACTATCAACACAACTTTCGCTATCGCACAATCCAGAACTTGACACTCTGGATATAACACTTTTGAACACCTCTGATCATTGAATCTAAACTACACAAGCACATCTTCAACCATGAATGAATGTGGATCACAATACAAAACACAACTCTATCACCTTGTCCACTCTCTTATTCAAATTTTCTCAAAAGAACTTGGAAACCAAGTGAACCAACTGCATGAACAACATCACAAATACCTTCTCATCACAACCACACTCTATAACACTAACAATCTCTCTATCTACAACACTTTCTCAACACCACACTAGAGGTTGACATCAATGACAACACTAAAGATAACATAGTGCAACAATCTCTTTATTGACATCAATGACAACATAAATCTCCAACAGAGCCCTCTATTCCTCACTTATATCTCTTACACCTCATGGGATACTTGTCACTTGACTAAAAAATTTAATCAAACCCTAATCCTCAATCAATTATAGTCATATATTAGTAAATGCATCTTGACTCTTGATTTCCCTCTTAGAAGTTTTATAAATTAGAGGCCTCTCATCCCCTTTGAAAACCTTCATCATCATAGACTTATGCTATCAATTTATCCATCTATCATCTAAATATTACCATCATGTTGTTGGTTTTATGAGAAACTATATTCAATCTATCAATACATCACATGTGATCATTTTGAGCTTTGCATGTATTTGGTTTGAGTAGTCTAGATTTGACGTTGTTTATAGTCGTGTTGTTTGCATACAACACACTCCCCATCTTAAAAAATGATATGTCCCTATCCTTGAAGTGGATTGATCTCTTCTAAAAGTGTGAGAAGTTATTTTAGGATCTAACAAGAAATTCTAAACAAGGCTATGTTTCTCTTCTATTCTACACCTAAAACTAAACTAATTAAGCACACACATATATACACTATTGTTATATATGATGTAGAATAGGAAACTACTCTAGTGTCTATCATGCCCTCTTCTAATTGGTAAATGAAAAATAATACTAGGAGGATAAGGGTTCAAAAGGAGATAGGGTTAGAAAAATAAATAAAATTATGGTAGATGAAGGAGCACCAAATAAAGGAAATATGCTAGTTTTCTCTATAGCACATGGTCAACTCTCCATTGTAATAACATGCATGCTTGTGGTGGGGTCATGTCAACTTATGTTACATGAACCTACTTGTAATAAAGTGACATTAAATGAATTCTATGACTAGTTTTCATTTAACATATATAATCCACTTTAGACTAAAGGCTCGAGTACATGAGCATAGGCATGTTCACAATAACAAACCAAGAAAACTCTTTGATATGACTAGTAGTGAATAAAAATATGAAAACATACCAATATTCCTATAACATAAAAAATATGACTAATTACCTCTTTAGTATAAAAAAAATCAAATATATTTATATAAGGTCACAACCCTTATTTATATAACCATGGGAACCTTATTTGACTACAACCAAAGAAATCTAAGGACATCTTATAAAAATATAGAGAAATAGAGAGGTGAAGAAATGTTAAAGGATCCAAAGTATCTACTATATTATATTCAACTAATAACATATTGGAAGATGAGATGCAACACCTACAAGTGGTTACAAATTTCAGCTAGAGGAAATCAAGACCATGATGAACTCTGGATGAATTTTCCACATAATTCTTGAGAGTAAATATCTCATTTTCTCTAGGAAGGAACAAATTTTAGCTAGCCAAAAAAAAATTATATAGTGGCTTTAAATTAATAGCCATCATGGATATGTAATTTCATGTTGAACATGAGGTAACATGCACTATACTATATCAATAGTTATTGACCAAAAGGGTTAACACATTTGGTGGAATTCAAGATAGTGTTGTAAAAAGAAGATAAATTCTACATGAATATCATTTAAGAAAATAAGGTTCAAGGTTCATATGATACTTTGGAATGATAAGAATCCCTAAAGTGTTGGATGTTACCTTAGAATCAATGATTGGTACAATCTAAAAGATGAAAACATGGTTGATACTCAAAAATCCTATAAATAAAAGGAGGCATTCCAAAGTGAGGCCTACTATAAGGTTAGGTTTGATAGCACATAAAATAAGATGATGGAAAGGAATAAACATATTTGGATGTTTATTGAAGACTAATTATTAACACACATGAAATCATGCCAAGATGATCATAGCCTTGAGAGATTATAAAATGAAAATATAATGAGTAGGGAGGTGGGACCCACCATAACATTAGAATCTTGGGATAGATGGATCAAGTATTACTTGGTAGACTTTAAGTGGATCATGATTCTTTAGCTTGTTGGGCCGCCACAAGGATAAATATTTTTTTGATTCCAATCAACATGGAGAGGTATGACCCACATGGATAAGAGGTTCATGGATGAAGCAATCCTTTAAAACAAATAAATAATATCATTGAAAAATTATCACAGGGGCTAAGGACTTAGCTAAATCAAGAAATGAGAGGAACTACATATACCACCAAAATGTAAGAAACAAATAGTTTATACAAATATCATGGTGTTTATGATTTTAAAATTAAGGCATGTGGATTAAAGAAGATGATCAAAACTCAAAGAAAGAAAGCCCATAGATCTAAGAGGGGTCTATATTTTAAGAAATTTGTTCTAAGGGACCTCAAGGATCTATCTATATTAAAATTTATAAATTTTTAATGGAGCGTGTAAGGAAAATAAACTAAATTTCTAGTGAGTCACAAGGGCATCTTATCTCAAAGATGGAAATCTTAGAACATTATCTATAGGTAGTCAAACCATCAATAAAAGAAATTTATTTTCTTCCTAGGTAGAATATATGATGAATCTTATGTGAAATTATTCTATCCACTATTGATTACTCTAGTTCGCCTGATTCCATGTTCAAAGAGGTGTGATGGGTAATGGATAACTTATTGTGTATATTATAGGAACCTATCTACAAAGATAATAACCACACTAAAAATAGGAGGAAGGATGACTAAAGGGAAATTTCTATGGAGGCCAAACTAAATAGAAACCATCACAAGCCACTAGATAAATAATAGTTCCCTTTAATAGTCAACTATTGTTATATTGTTCTTGTTTAAGTTATCAAAGTATACAGTAAGATTTTTTATAAGGAAATCAAACCCATAAGACATATAAGGGGTGGGAACCTTAAAAATTACTAGCAACCTTAAAAAATTAGAATATTTGAATAAATAAATCTAAGGTCTTGAATAGGGGAGAGGTGCGTAAGCCATGCTACCTAATGATAGGAATAACTTGCTATTCATAAATAAAAAAAAGATTTTATCTAAGGATTGCTAACTAGTTTCCTCATGTGTCTATTAATTTCTTAAGATGGTATTTGTAATGACTAGAAAGACACATGTTCTAACCATTACTTTCATCATTATTGTCGAATGACAAACATACAACATACACATTCCAAAATAAATAATTTCCATGTTCAATGCACTTCACACATAACAATTATTTCCAAGCATGCCCAAAGGCAAGTTCATTAAAGATACTCAACACATATAAAATAAAATTGCTTCATTACAATTTCAAAGAACTTCATACGTTAATGAATTACTATGTATATCTACACATGGTCGTGCCTTTACCAAAACTAGCCTTAAAGGCTTACACATGAATCATCATCATCTTAGCAAGACATGTAAATTCAAATAATGTAAGACAAATTAAGGAAGTAACAAGTACACAAATGCATCCACAAAGAAACCATAACACAAATATTTTCATAAGTGGAAAACCCTCGTAGGGATGAAAAACCACTCGTCAAAAGTGCCTCACTGGCTTAATGAAATGCTTTTTTGACAAAGCCATACTGGCTACATGTTCTCTATAGTTACAAGATGCCACATGGGCATTCACACTATCTCATATTCATGATCTTTCACTACTTGTTTCTATATCATAAAGAACATATTGTAGTTCTTTCACAAGTTACATAAATCTACAAGTAGCAATTTCAAGTTAACCCAATACACTGTCCTTGCTTAGGAAATTAAGGTAATAACCACACTATCATGATTTTCTCCCAAGAAATTATAAATAAGACAATTATATTTCTAATTTCCTCTCAAATATCACACAAGTACACTTACAAACATAACCTAGTACATAAAGCTTCATGAAAATAGTCCTACTCCTATTAGAATACCTACATGCCTATGCAATTATAACCAAAAAGTTTACCAATAAATTCAATGATTCATAGGGTTGTATCAATAATAAATAGGTCTATAAAAGAGTTAAGGATGTATACATTCATATACAAATAAAACACAAAAATCAGCTAAGTGAGAGAGTTCCAAAGTTTTCCTTACATAATTGATAAACCAATATGCATGAGAAAAAAAATACCTCCACTAGACCTAATCTTTAATAAGGTAAGGTACAATTTATCATTTAGTTTCCTTTTATAAAATCCTCAATTTGGTTCACAATATCTATTCGACTTACTATCTTCTCTGACAAACATCATATGTTCAACATAGCATTCACTTCCTTTTATTCAAGATATTCATTCTAAACTACAAATTCAACATATTGACCTTCTCATTTACCTTTTGATGCATACCCTATGTAGTATGCAAGTCCAACCATTTCATTCAATTCACTTAATTATCCAATTCAGCATATTCATCAGTTCATCCAAGGTTTCACAGTCCAAGCTAACTAGTGGTTAATCTATACCAATTTGTAAATTCGTGTTCCAAAATCAGGTACCATTCATCTGTTTGAATATCGTTTAGGCATCACCTTAGTCAACAAAGGATGAACCCTTTACTCATAACTCTACAGTATTCCATCAATTCCCAATTATGTATAAGACCATTTCTTCAATTTAAATAATATCCCAATTACTTGACTCAACGCATGTATTCTATTACTTCTCACAGCTAACAAGTTTATTAAATTGCAATATAGTCAATGCATTTATTAACTCTTATACCTTTATGACAATAGATATATAAGTATATATATATATATATTCTAGATACTGTATATATAATATCTACTACAATGTAACAACACATTTATACTTATATGTATAGAGATACTTTTGTATATATATATCACACAATATGAATATATCTACTTGCAGCTAGTCGAAGGCCAAATGAAAAAAGAGTTGAAACATTTAAATCCCATCCACATTGAACCCATCGGCTGATATTCTAAGATACGGTGCAGGGCAAGCAAACTCAAAGCTTACAAAGTGATCTCAGATCCAAACCTAGCTCCCAAACTACAGCTCAGCGCATATATATTGCGCAATACATTAATGAATGATCTTATAAAGAAAATTGTTAATCTAGCGCATATATAGTGCTTTACAAAAATATGTATATCACATATGCTTGACTCAAGGCTAAGTTGTTTAAAAGAAAAATAGACATTAGTTAAAAATGGAAAAACAAAACTAAAGAAGGCACATATACAGAGCGCACCAAAAATTACAGAGCGTAGGTTATAAAGCATGAGGAAAACGAACATAAAAGTATCAAATTATTTAATGTTAACATCATTCAAGCTGGCATACAATGATATAGGCTACTCCATCCATTAAACGAGAAATAACAATACTAACCCAAGTAGAAGATCAAAATACCTCACACACTTACCATGACTAAGTCTAGTTTATTGCCATTATCAATGTAGCTACCAAGAATTCCTATTGTTTACTAAGTCTGAGATAACATAACATTGATCGATACCCAAAAGGGATAGATCACACAGTGACTCATATCCTAAATTGTTCAACTCGTTAACAGCGAGTAGGCCAAAGCTATGGCGTGCTACACCAGGGACGATTTCATTCTTCCGATAAAAGAAAATAGAGGTTTAAGGGACAGGCAAAAATGCCTAAACTATAGATGGATATAAAGGCACAGATTTTGTCATTGTGGATTGGCCACAATAAGGCACTAGTTCCCTGATCTCTTTAAAACAAATCTAACTTAATCTTGCGTAGTCCAGCATACTCTTACATCGCCACCATGTACTGCTGATTAGGAAGGAAGATGAAATAAAAATATAAATGACAGGGTCACATAGAATCCTATCGGCCTCCCTTACATAGGTATTCCTATATATATATCTACACTTAAATCTGATAACTTCGAATGACAAAAACATCTAGTTCGGCGAATAAGCCACGCAACGCAAACACTCTTATATGCACTTTATTAACTAAGAGACAAATGCGTAAAACCATGTGTAGTACTTTCCCATTACAAATGCCAAAATAAAACATTAACCCTAGAAGCGGTGGAGCATACCTGGCTGATCTCAGAAAAAGAAACATTCTTGAGCACTTTCCCTTCATCTCTTGGGAGTTTGCTTCTCTATTTCCAATCCTTTGAGCGTGATAGATTTCCTCTTGTCATACATTTTTTAATCCAAATTGGAATCCCATGGCAAGGCCCCAATGAGAACCACCAAGAAATGAAAGGATCACAGCACCGTAAGCTGCTTGTACCTCTAAAGGCCTCACTGATAAAGTTCATGGTGAAATTAAACAAGGTGGAGGAGTCAAGAGAACAAACAGAATGGCACCAGCCAACCCAAGACCTAGAGCGGTAGAAGGTAATTCCTCTATCTTCATCTTCTCTCGCATTAATTTCATAAATAAAGCAACCTTTGTCTCAGACTTGTGATGTTGAGCATCAATTTTACTAACACTGGGGATATAAACTCTAGATCTGTCCTTGTTATTCTTCTTTCCTCTAACAAGCTTAGCATCCCTCTGCGCGCAGAAACCTTTGGTGCTATTTGTATGGGATAAAAAGAAAGCAATGACGGGGTTGCATGCCCAAAATGGAGGAGGAATTGGCAAGAATGGAGGAACACGAACACGAACAATGGGGTGAAAAAGCTTCCACGCCAAGGCGAATTCCAAGGATAACTCCTCGAGCTTATCAATCTCCCAATGTCCTTTGCTATTCCTCCCCGCACCATGCACCCAACCTCCCTTTTCGGTGCTGCTCCCAATTGGTTGAATTATTTTCCTGGCTTTTTCATCAAAACAGTTACATGCAATAACCGAATCTTGAAATAAATGAAAATAAGAATTATTAATCATGCAACATATTTATCTTCCATAAATAATAAAGAATATCATTCTAATTGAAATTTAAATATTCATTCCAGACAAATAATAAGAAAATATCATTCAATAGCAATTAAAATAATCATTCTAAATCATTGAATATTACCATTTATTTGCAAGATAAAATCCATAATTTATAATCAATTTCCTTTTTGTTTTGTTACATTTTTATTTCACTATCAATTAATTTAATTGAACATTAAATATGAACAATATAATCATTCAGCTAGATTAGATACTAATTGTATCAAAATAATATTATTGAATTATAAATTGCTTGTTGAAAATATGGGTCATGACAGTATTGGTCATTATGGATAGAACTAGATAACCATATAATTCTTAGATTATATATGGGTTAGTAACAATAAGGAATTTTAAATTCTTGCAAGCAAAGATTTGAGGGGATCACTCATTATTCTAGTTGACTTGACAAAAGGTTGTATAAGCTTCTAAGACTATATGACCATTTATTTATTCTCCTTTCTTTTCAGATACTAGGATTTGGGTAAAATATAACTATTTCTTCAACATTCCTTGAACTACAACTACACTATCATAAAAATAAGCTAGTTTAGAGTTTGAACATATGCTAGCTACTTTTATATTTTGAGAAAAAGATACTAGTAATTATACTTAACATGATATCACCATAATTATTATATCTCTAAATTTCTATAAAATATTATTTGTATTTAGTCTTGATCTTAAAATAAACAAGTTTTTTCCATTGTTTAAGTTTTTCACATCCTTTTGACAATTAGAGGCTAGAAAATGTGATAACATGAATTGGGTATTTTTCTCATCAATACAAGTCATGATGGTGGTTTCAATTAGTAGATAAATATGAGGGAAACCTATAAATTTATTAGAAATGAGAGTCACTCAAGGTTAAATAAAATAACTTCAATTAAAGAATAAATGATCAACATAGGAGCACATTGATTGAAGTGACCATAGCCTCCCATACATTACTTAGGGGTAGGTATGACTACTTGAGGATTTTGATCTTGATAATGAGATTGAAAGAGACCAAGAAAGAGAAGTCCTAACACTTATTGATGGTGATTCTAATCTATAACTCTAGAGTTTTCAAATGGAGAATAATTCTAGTAAAATTGTCTACCTTGGCATTGTTAGTAGATTAAAAAGAGAAAATTCTTCTTGTACTTTTTAGTCTAATTTTTCTTAATTAATTTCAATCATGTATAAGTAATTATTAAGACAATCCCATATTGGTGTAATAGTTTGCATATCAATTCATATAACTACCATGAAATGATCTCTACTTTTATAAAATTTTCAAATATTTTTCAAACACTCTTCAATGATATTTATGTATTTGATGAATTTATAATATAGTCAGTATTCCTAATATGGAGAACTGTGTAATAATTCCTATGTTTCATTTTCTCTCTCTAACTAGTTAGTGTACTTCTTCTTTAGAGAGGGAATGATACCAACATCCTCATTTATCCTTAGACTAAGGTCTTCTACTATCACAAAATTATAGTATCATAAATTGCATACCCTTGCAATTTCATGCTTACATTTTGTGTCCATTCCCTTAGTATTTGTGTATGCTGATTTCAACCCTTGCATCAACCTTTTTCCTCCTCAAGGTTCTCAGGCCTTCTTTTTGGTGGTTAATTCTTCATGTTGCCTTTTTGTTAGCCTATATTTTTCTCATTTCTTATCTTTTTTAATGTAAATTATCTAAACACTAGCACCTTGCACAAACATCCATGCGTCATGCTAGCATCCTATGATAATTTACCATTTGAAGGTTGTTTCTAAGAGTTTTTTCACTTTTCACCTTCCTAAGTTAGTGAAAATAACTTTGAATAATTTCAAATGGCTCATTAGCCTCTTCCTCTTCTCTCACTTCTCATTTTTAAATATAGCTTTCATTTTCGCAATTCTCTCTTTGGGCTCTCTTGGCTCTCACAACATTCTCAGTTTCTCTAACATTTATCTACAACTTTAACAACATTTGTTTCATCTTTCTTATTCTCTTAGACTACTCAATCCCTTCTAGGTAATATTGTTCTTGTTTATTTTTGTTATTGTAAGACTTTATTGTGCCCCTAAGCACCTTGGGATTATCACATCCCCTCTCTCTCATTTTAGCACACTAATGCATATTTATAGCTCTAAATATTTGTAGACACACTTGGGATAGGAGCATTCACACTCTAGTTTATTTCTCTCTATCTATCTTGACTATTGCAAATATGGAAAAACCAAAGTAGGATTTGACTAAGGAAAATCCCTAAATAGACCCAAAAATTCTTTCTTTTCTTTATGTTTGCAGGTATTTTGAGAGTGTTCAACTACGTGGAGGTTTTCAAGTTAGCTAATTTTCACATTTTATGGGAACTTCTCACACATTGTTCATATGGATAACAATGCTACACATGAACTTTTGTACAATGCACTAGCACCTTAACCAATGACTTCCTCCTTTGGACCCTAGGTTCCTCAACATTCATATTTTAAATTTTTGCAATTAATGAATCTTATTTATCTTTCTATTTTAAAATATTTTCACCAGTTTATTCTCTCTAAGAATCTTAGCTAGTTAAATTTATTTGAGTGTAATTAGTAAAATTTACTCTTAAAGGAACCTAGTTTTTATTTTGTAAGAGTTAAATTTACTATATTATATTTTGATGAACTTGATATTTCACACTTCTTTCCTATTGTGGTTCACTACATTTTGGTGAGCCTACTACTCTTACACACTTAAAAACCTTTTTTACATCACTTTTATTTTTTCTCAAAAATTTAAAGATGTTCTTTATTATGCATGTTATGTTGACTTAGCTCTTCCTATGCCACTCTATTCCTTTGATCCTTCTCCTAAAATTTCTCCTACCTTTGAGGATATTTTGTGCAAGAGGATGAAATCATTGATACTTTTCTTAATATAACTTTCCCATATCTTCATTCCATTACTCTCCCTTCTAGTGATGAACCATTCATGGACAAAGACTTTCACCTCACATTGGACACTCCATAGATAAATGTTGAGCATATTTCCTCAAATTCTTCTACATCTCATAATGACTCTAATTATCTCATTAGTATAATTTTTGTTTTAGGTGCTTTATAAGTACTTGATAAGCCAAAAATATGTCTATGGAGCACAAGAAACTCCTCTATCTTCTCATCCTCTAATAACTATTCATGGTGTTCACCTCTTGGTTATTGTGTTCTTGTTGTTAAGGGTATTACTTCTAACATTCTCATGGCTAATAGCTATATCTTAGTAGCTCACATGTATAACAAATAAATAGACAAAAATTTGATAGCACAACATCTCTTCCTACTTCTCAACCTATTCTTCCATTTGCACCTAAACATTTTTCTAAATCCATAGGAGATTATGATCTTACCAAGAAACTTCATGTTACTCTTGCTAAGATCTCTCTGTGGGACCTTGTTCAAACTTCTCCTATATATCATGGTATGCTTCAAAAGACTACAAAAGATCCTTGTGCTATACTTTTCTATACCAAAGGATGTGAATGATTTAATGGAATGTATTAACTTTGACATTCTAGATATTATATTCCATCAATATGGTCTTCCTCCTCCTGAAGTAAAAACTCAATCTAACCCTCTTATGTTGATTTCATTGTTAATATTGCAAATATCAAATGCATTCTCATTGATCCTAGAATAGGTCTCAATGTTTGTGGTGTTGATTTATTACCTTGTATTCATATGTATCCTTCTCTTGTTGCTAAATTTCTTTATTTGTGGGTTTGCTAATGTTGGTTGACAAGATATTGGCACAATAATATTACCTATTCAGCTAGGACCCATTACCTTAATATGTCGGTATATGTAATGCTAGGTACTTTATTATATAACCATATTCTTGGAAAACCATAGATTTGTGTGATGAGTATAGTACCATATACCTTACACCAATTCATTAAATTCATCCATAATGATAAATTACATACAATAATAGTAGATACTAAACCCTTTCAATATTATCAATAGGCTAAATCGAGTCATGTGAAGCCTACACTTCACTCTCTTTATAAATTTGTACATTCTTCTATAACAAGCTATCAAACACCATCATTAGTCTCTATTAATGATGACATACCTTATTCTTCTAATTCATGTCTTGGTGATGACTGGGGCTCCTTATACTTCACCTCCATGGGAGTGGTGAGTATATGTTTGACCCTTCTAAATTTTGCATTCCTTCATTTATTAAGGATTTTCATTCTCCTATTAGAATTGATCCTTCTTCTTCTATGAGTTTAGCTACTAATTATTCTCCTTAATGTAATTATACTTCACATTTTTCCAAGGCTATTTATATTGACTCTCCTTCTACCTTTGATTTGGATACATGTTATGGATTTGGATTTTAAATTCCTTCTAAGAATGGATACAAGGAAATGGAATTGGATGCATGGAATAATGATTTAAATTCCATATGGAAATAATGCTACACTTTTCTACAATGGGTTCAGGTTACCAACCTTCTACTCTATCTACATCCCTTCCTTCATATCTTGTTGAGTCTTCTAAAATCCCACTTGGTCACTCTTCCTCCTAACACAAGAAATTTCATAAACATGATAAAAAAAACTTCCTTTTTGTTCATACCATTAAGTGCTTGACCATTCCACTATTGAATGTCTAGCCTTGCACGATAAAATCTAACAAATTCTTGAATATGGGGTCATCTCTCTTTCATTTGTTGATGCACCTATTTCTTCTTCACATGACAAGTGGAATTTAGGTTCATCTATGTCTAGTTCATTCTAAATGATAAAAATTCTTCTTCTATTGTGTTTCTACCCACTATGTGGCACCTATCGCTTTCTTTTTTTTTCTTTTTTATTCATGGTGGTACAATCTTAGTGCAGCAATACTTTCTCTTTGGTAATAACACAACATTCTTTATCATTATTATCCTCATCCATATTCTAGGGGGCAAGCAAATATTTTATTGAAGGTGTGCATCCTTCTTCAAGATCCCTTCTCTTATTTTCCTTAAAATATCAACATAGTATACAAGCTTATATTTTAAGGGGGGGGGGGATATATTCTACTCATTCATACATCCTTACATGCACTTTATGTATTTTCACTACCTAGAGTGCTTATTTATTTTATCCCCCCAAGGCATTAATTTTATTACACTCTATGTAGCATTACTAGCATATGAACCACCTAGCATAATACAACTTACTAGTCTGTGGGCCTTCATATGTCCTACCTTGGTAGTTTATGAACCACCTTGCATAATATAGCTTGATATAATATGTGTTTCATACAATTTACCTTTTACATCTATGGGCACCTATCATAATGCAACTTGCTAGATCATGACTCATTTTACATCATTAATTATATGACCCCTAGCAACAAAGCAAGCTAGTGTCTAAGTCATGTACCATCTTCTATATTGAGTGTTTCCTTATCTATTTGTATATATTATCTCCTTGAATCAATCAATCATCTCACATTATTCTCTTCATTTAAGACTTATTATATGTGTTGTTTCTTCTATTTCTTTTGTATTTTAGGGATGACACGTAATATTGAGACAACTTCCCACATTGAGGTCTCTTTCACTTTGGTGACTCAAAAATCTAGTTTTTCTATTTTTTTCTTCTCCTTTGTGTAGATGTGTTGCTTATGTTTGTATATGTATTCCTATGATAGTGATGTTCCAACCTTGTGGTTTTGTAGGTTTTCATTCTCTAACAATAATGTGTTGTCTTGTGTAGATTTTTATTATTTAGTGTATATTTTTGTAGGTTTTGAGCTTGGGGGTATGGTTCCTTGGCTTGAAGATATTTAATCATAATCTATAACACATTGTTTGGTATCTTTATGTCATTTATTTTTAGTATCTTTCCCTTTTAATTTAGCATGTAGTTTCATAAGATCACTAAAGTGGTGGAAATGTAGTGTCATAAATTGTATATCTTGCAATTTCACACTTATGTTTTGTGTCTATTCCGTTAGTATTTTTGTAGGTTCATTTCATCCATTGCATTAACCTTTTTCCTCATCAAGATGCTCAAGCCTTCTTTCTAGTAGTCACTTTTCATGTTTCCTTTATGTTAGCCCTACGTTCTTCTCATTTCTTGTCATTTTCAAGCATAAATTATCTGGACACTAGTAGCATAGACATTTGTAAGTTGCACTAGGATCCTATAATATTTTTTTGTTTGAGGGCTATTTCCAAGTCTTTTTCCACCTGTCACCTTTCTCTTCCCTCTCTTCTCATTTTTAATCTATATTTCATTTAAAAAATTATCTCTAGGCTATCTTGACTCTCACAACACTCTCAAGCTCTCTAACAATTCTCTACAACTTTTACAACATTATTTTTAGCTTTTCTATTTTCTTGGCTTCCTCAAGCCTTTCTAGGTAATATTGTCCTTGTTTAAATTGTTGTTATTATAATTTATTGTGCCCCTAAGAACCTTAGTATTATCACATCCCCTCTCTTTCATTTTAGTACACTATTGCACATTCATATCTTTGAACATTCATAGACACACTTGGAATAAGAGAATTCACACACTATTTTATTTCTCTTTATTTGTCTTGGTTGTTGTGGAGGTATAAGCACAAAAGAAATGGTTTGACTAAGGAAAATCCTTAAATATCCCAAAACATTCTTCCTTTTATATATGTTTTTAGGTATTTTGAGAGTGCTCAAACACACAGATGTTTGCAAGTTAATTAATTTTCAATATTTTTGGGCAGTTCCTGCATGTTGAATACATTTCATAGATGATTGGATGTATGGTCAGAACACCCTCTAAAATTTTACACTTAATTATACCTCCTTGAGCTTCTTGTGGAGTGAATCCTTCCTAGCTCCATATGAGTTCACTCCATATTTCAACATGTTGTGTGTTCAATTCCTTACATAATCGTTGATGAATTTCCAAGGTTTTTTTGTTCAACTACTTACTACTCTTAGAATTAAGTTTATCTTTCTTGAGTACCTCAATTACTTAATTTTCCTTGGTGGTAGTTATTTTTAGTTACTTCTTGCTGTCATTTAATTTGGATTACAACACATTGTTGCCCTCTTGATGGAATCTTATTGTAATTCAATGAGGGATGGATAGGCATGTAGCTCCAAATTACTTATATTTAGTATGTTGTCTTGTGTTGTTTATAATACGGCATGTATTATGCTCTTCAAATTCATGATCTATTAGGTGGGATCAAAATTTGTATCAAGCTAGGAAGTAGCATGTTATGTTAACTATGATTATTGTATACTATTGAAATATTTTTGGTGAGTGAAGAAAATTTAATTTCTCCAAAATATAATAGAAAAGAGGGGAAAATTACAAATCTATGTTCCACTTTTGTCCAACTTATTAGCATTAATCAATTTAAGCATTTCCAACTGAAATTCAGTTTTGGTTAAGCATATGTTTTGGTTGGATTTATTTTAGCTAAATTAGATCCAAGCCATAAAATTTATAACTAGAAGTGTCTACTAAATACATATGTAACATCACTTTGGCACCAATCTACCAAAAAATGAAATTATTTTAAAAATTTGATGCTCTCACAACTCCTACTCACATACATATATTTTTAGAAATCTAAAAATACCCTTTTATAGATCTACAAGTGTAGGCTTCTAAACAAAAAATTATTAGTGCTATATTTTATTTTTAATTTTAATAAAAGAATTTCCTCAACATAAAAACATAAGGTTGAATATCTTGTCAAGAAAAAATACTAAATTTTATTAAAATAAAATAAAATATGATGTATTAGAGGAGGCATTCCATGTTGAGATGATATATTTTTTTATTTTTAATTTATAGTTAAGATAAAAATGCGTATCTTATCAAAATAGTTATGCTATCAATGCTTTCAACTTTCGAGATATATTTAAAATGAATTTGTCAAAATGGGTAATTAGTAGTCCATGTAATTTTTTTTTAAAAAGGATGATGTTCGCTATGGAAGAATTGTCCGAGTGAGTTAGGGTTCACGTACCCTAGCCCAACCTGTTCTTGGCAATCGGTGGGGTTTCTACGTGTGAGGGGTGGGGTGTCTACTGTAGTTTTTTGGTAGGGTGGTCATTCTCTCTTTTGTTGTTATTTGTGTTGGGTTTGTTCCTACCTATTCTCCCCTTGGGCTATTGCATGTAGTGAGGTGTGGTGATTCTTGAAAGGAGACGCTTTGGGCCTTTTGTTGTGTTTGTTTATGCTTGGTAGAAAAAAGGTAGTTCCTCTTTTTGTTGTGCTTTCTCTTCTCTTGCTTTTATTTGATTTTTGTTGCCTCTGTTGTGGTTGGGGCTCTAATTGGGGGAAAATTGGATTCGCTTTTGACTCGAGTTGCATACGTCTCCATTTAAGTTGGATTAGGCTTCCTCTCCATCTGGTGGGGGTCCGAATTTTTCAAAATTGACCTTGCCTGGTGTAGGATTGTCAAGAAATGATACCTTCAAATTACAGAAGGTGAATGGATGCTTAAAGGAAACTCAAGAATGACTAGTTTTAGTGATACAACTTGAATCTATGGCTAAGGATGTGGATTCTTACAACAATCACGTGTTGATCTGTAAGTTTATGGGGTTGAGGATTTCACTTCCTTTTCTCAATTCTTGGGTCTGTAAGACATGGAACCCATAAGGGGATTTTGATATTATGCTGACAGCTAATAAATTTTTATGGTAGAATTATCTTGTGGAGCTGATCGAAATAGGGATTTTGAAGGTGGGCCTTATTTTTATAATCAAGTGGGTCTCTTCATAAAACCATGGCATGTTGGATTTAATTCAGTGGAGGAACTCTCATCTAGAGTCTCGATTTGGGTTCATCTTCCTCATCTACCTCTTGAGTGTTGGAGAAGTGATATACTGTAGATGATTGTCCTACTGCTTGGGAAACCTATTGGTCTGTCTCAACAAAAATTGAATAAGAGGATTCTTTCTTTTGCTCGTGTGTGTGTAGAAATTGATTTAAATAACCCATTGTCAAACTCTATTGATAGGACTATTGGTTTCTCATCTTGGACTCAATAGTTAGACTACGAGGCGCTACCTTTCAGATGTTGGTTGTGTCATGAATATGGTCATCTTCAACGAAAGTATCCCTGAGCTATACATGCTTCTAGTTCAATTACTATTCCTTCACACTCTACCCCGAGGATGGACAAGGGTAAGGCTCCCATGCAGGGAGTGGAGGTTGATAAAGAAGGCTTTGTCCCAGTTAACCCTTGTAATAGAGGTAGAGGTCATAAGAGAACCCTCGAAGATCAACAGGAGGAGGAGACCTTTAATATGTTTGATGATTTAGAAGGCTTGGTTCAAGAAGAGGGGGTTCCTTTGGACTTGCAGGCAACAAATGATTCATTAATGGAGAAAGATCTTGGTAGTCACCCTATTGCTAATTCTAGCTTGGCTTAGCTTGGTGTGTGGGAGACTCGGATGGACACTAACTTTCCTCCCTCAGATTTTGTTCTAGGTGAGTTAGAGTTGGTGTCAAAGCATACTGGAGGTTTGGATAGTATTGGTTTTGGCCACATTATTGAGAGGAGTGGTACTGAACCAGGGAAAAATAAATCCTCTTTTCCTGCTCTAGGAGTGCAACAAAAGCCCCTCAAAAAAGGGACTCTAGAGAAACCTCTTAAGGTGGGAAGAAAGAAAGACCAGAAAAAGGTCAAGTTACTAGGTGAGATGTTGGTGGAGTCTAGTTTGGTAAGGACTATTGATGTACACTTCTCCCAACATTAGTGATGATTGTGCTCTCTTGGAATGTGAAGAGTATGAATAACATCCTAGACAAAAGGCTATTCGAGAATTGATTCGTGCTCACTCTTTGGATGTGATTTTCCTTCAGGAAACTAAATTATCAGTTGAGAGTGTGTTAATTGTGGCTCAAAATATTTATGGTAAGGGTCAGTTTCAGTGTGTGGGAGCACTTGGTAGCTCTAATGGGGTGGATTCTTTATGGGACTCGCATAGAGTTAGCCCAATTTGGTGGCTCTCCTACAAGTATTCCATTTCTATTGTTGCTTCTAATTTGGATTCAGATGAGCGAATTCTTCTCTCAAATATTTATGCTCCTAATGACTCTCTTAGAAAGGCTCAACTATGGGCTCATGTTAGATATGTACACTCTTTGGATCCTTTTCTTCATTAGATTCTAGCGGGATACTTCAATGGTGTCTCCTCGCTTGAAGAGAAGAGGGGTGGTAATGCTCATCTAGATTATTCTAAAAAGTGTTCATTTTGATTCTAGCTCATATGGCTTAGAGATTTGTCTCTTCATTATCTAGTTCCTGAGTGGTGGTGTCTGCAAAAGCCAACGCACAGCACTGTAATGTAATCTTTCTCCAAGAGGCTCCAATATGTTAAATATATGTTCAAGCATTGGAACATGAACCATTTTGGTAATGTCTTTCAAGCTAAACATACTGCTCAAGCTCATTTAGATGTTATCACCTGATAGATTCATGACCAAGGTCTCACTGAAGAGTTTGGTAGGATGGAAGTTGTCGTGGTAAAGGATGTTAAAGAATGGGAATTGAGGGAGGAAATTTTTTGGAAGTAAAAGTCTTGGATTGAATGGCTCTAGGAGGGTGATCAGAACACTTCCTTCTTTCACAATTCGGTCAAGGACAAAAGGAAAGGTAATTTCATATCTTCTCTTTTGTTTGCGGATGGGGTTCCTCTTTCTTCCACTGTTGCAATATTGAATGATTCTGTCCACTTATTTTTTGCTTTGTTGTATGAAGATTTCCTTCCTACAAATGAGGAGGAAGTGGTGATCTTGGATAGTATCCCATCCTTGGTCACTAGAGAAATGAATGACTATCTGCTCAAACCAATTTTTTTGCAGGAGTTGGAGGGCATGGTGTTTCAGATGAAAAAAGGAAAGGCTCCTAGACCTAATGGATTTCCAATGGAATTTTTCTAAGAGTTCTAGGAGGTGATCAAGATGGACCTGTTGGAGGTTGTTCAGGAATCTCACAAGAATAAGAAAATGTTGAGGGGCATGAACATAACTTTTTTGGCTCTTATCCCAAAAAGGGATAGTGCTAATTCTTTGGATCTTTTTCAACCAATTTCCCTATGTAATGTGGTGTATAAGATAATTACAAAGTTGATTGTGGAGCATCTAAAACCTTGGTTAAGTAGGTTAATCTCTAAAAAGCAAGGTGGTTTTATCGTTGGCAAGGAGATTCTTGATGGGGTTATTATTGTGGTTGAAACTATTCACTCTATGGCCTCCTCTAGAGAGAAGGCTATGCTTATCGAACTTGACATGGCCAAAGCATATGATCATGTTAAATTTTCATTATTATTCAAGATCTCAAGGGCTTTTGGTTTTGATAGTGCCTGGATTGAGTGCGTTAGGAGTTGTTTCACATCTTCCTCCTTCTCAGTGTTAGTCAATGGTGAACCAACTGAGCTTCTTGGAGCTTCTAGGGGACTCCAACAAGGTGATCCTCTATCCCATTATTCATTTTCATGGTTGAGGGATTAGGGATATTTATTAGATCTCATGTGGAGTTGGGTCTTATCCAAGGGTTGAATTGGGGAAATAATATTTTGACACAATCCCACCTTTAGTTTGTTGATGATACTGCTTTAATGGGTAGAGCCAGGGTTGAGGAAGCTATCACTTTGTGGAAAGTTTTTTATTTTTATTTGGTTGATTCAGGTCAGAGTATTAATAAAGGGAAGTCCTTCATTTACTTCTTTAATACTCCTAAGCTTATTCAAAGGAGAATTGTTGGTATTCTTAGATTTCAAATTGGTTCACTTCCTTTGGTTACCTTGGAATTCCTCTTATTGTTCGCTCACTTCCAAGATTATTTTGAGATTCTTGACAAGTTTCATAAAAAGGTTAGCCATTGGACTTGTAGATGGCTCTCTTCTGTGGGAAGAGTGACCCTTTTGAAGTATGGTGTGCAGGCTCTTCCTCTATATAGGTGCTTTATGTTGTCTACCCATTCTTGCTTCATCAAATACTTTGAGAGCTTGCCTTGAAAGTTTCTTTGGTCCAGCAACCTCCTCAATAGGAATTGGAGCTTGGTCAAGTAGAATGCTACCTACAGGCCTAAGTAGGAAGGCGGGTTGAGTTTATGTCGGGCTGATTTGAACAGGAAGGCTTTGGTAGCTAAGTTGTACTGGCGATGGTGTCCTCAACAACATCAAGTTTGGGCTAAAATCCTTACTTCAAAATATCTTGGGGAGGTTGAGAGTGCTAATGTGCCTCATTTTAGTTTGGTGGGGAAAGGATCTATGATTTGGGGTACCTTGAAAAGAGGATTCAAGTTGGTCAAATAGGGATTGTTTTGGATTTGCAACAATGGATTCGATACTCTTTTTTGGTTTGATTCTTGGGATGGTCATCCTCCTATTATGTTGGCTCGCCCTCATATGTAGACTCTATGTAGTTATTTCCTGGATTTTGGTTGGAGTCGAGTGGTTGACTTCAAATTTCCTTTAGTTATTGATCATATTAATGTGTACAAGTGGAAGGATCCACAGGAGTGGCCCCCTAAGGGATTGGTGGAGGATTAACGAGAGCTAGCCACTATTTTGGTTGGGCATGTTTGTGATTCTCTTTTTGGGAGGGATGTTTTGGCTTGGGGACCTGACCCCAAAAGGTAAATTCTCTCTACCTCAAGTTACCAGGTGCTTGATAATCAGGTTTTTGGGTGTTCGGGGGTCCCATGGTGGAAGCAGGTTTGGAATAAGTTTTTTGTGGCCTAAGTGCAATTTCTTCTCTTGGCTCATGGTTCAAAGACGATGCCTCACTTGGGAGAATCTTAAGAAGTGTGGTTTTTAGGGTCCTTCTATGTGTATTATGTGCACTTTTCATGAAGAGTGTACTTCCCACCTCTTTTTTCAATTGTCAGATGGATATGGCACTACTAGTGGAGTATTTGGAGTCAACCATGCAAACATGTTGGTTTTTTGGATGACTTTTGGAAGGTGTAGGGGAATTATCTAGATAAAACCCCTTTTCTTCATATAGCCTAGATTATAGGTCCTAGTTTGATTATCTAGCATATTTGGTTAGAGCACAATTGTAGGATTTTTTTTGGATAAGAAGTTGTTAGTTGGTCAAATATGGTTGAGAATCTTGGGGGTTATCCAAGAGACTTTGGATACTAAGTGCAATTTGTTTGTTCTTGTGGACCCTGGTGAGTTGGGTGTGGTTAGGACTTTGGGACTTTCTCTTAGTAGCAGGAGGGGCTTAGTGCTTAGGTAGAGGTGGGGTGGTAGGGAGAAGATTCAGCAGAGAGGTCATTGGTGCCCCACTCCTTAGGGGGTGCTGAAAATTAACACTGATGGGTCATCTAGAGGTAATCCTAGTCATGTTGGGGTTGGTGGTATTGGTAGGGATAGCTTTGGAGTGGTGGTGTTCTTCTTTTCAATTTATAAAGGTTAGAAAACTAATAACCTAATGGAGGTTTTAGCTATTCTTCTAGCATTGGAACAGACTTGTGCTTTGGGTTGGTTTGTTGTTTGTGAGTCAGATTCCCAAGTTGTTATTGACATGTTCAATAACTGCCAGTTTGATGATGTGATTTGGTAGCTAGCTTCAGTGGTCAAGAAAATTATTGATTTGGGTGGAGCTTTGGATTTTATCACCTTTTCTCATATCCCACGGGAATGGAAAAAGGTGGCTAATGGCTTGGCTAAGTGGGCTTTTGAGCAGATGGAAACCTGGAATGTTGAAGATTGGGGTTGTCTTCCTGAGGGTTTTTCTTGGGAGCTAGAGGATCTAGCTATAAAGGATATGAGATGTTTCCTAGGAGTTGCTTAATGGTTTTTTTGTTGGTTTTATCCCATTGTGGGTGGATTGTAACTTTTGGCTTTGTCCTACTTTCTCGATTCAATAAATTTTTGCCCTCTTTTTATTAAGAAAATAATTAGTCCATCTACTAAAGTTTCAAGTTACTAATACCAAAAAAAATTCAAGAAAATAAAATAAATTTACTATATAAAAATTTGCATCCCACTTAACCTAATCTTTCAACATTTTATCAAACACTAAATTATAGGTATCAATTTTACAAAAAAATGCATTCAAATAATATTTTATTTAAAAAATAAATAAAATACATAAAATACACTATTTTGTTTATGTCATTTCAAATTATATCACTCTTTAGAAATTCAAGTTAAAAATTTATATCGGTGTTGGTCATTTCCTATATGAAAGTGGGACATAACTTTGAACTTCCACCCAAGAGTTATATTAAGGTTTCAAAGAGGGAGTGAAAAAGGGAGAGATAAGGATAGTAATGTGAAGGGTGAAACTATGGAGAATAGATTAGTCGTTTGATTTCAAGGAATCAAATCAAAGTTCCAAGAGGAGGGCTCATGTGACAAGATTTATTCATAATCTTTAGCATCCTGGTTGGATACTACCACATTCACAATATCTTATGGCTCAAGGGCCTTAGATGAAGATGGTTGGAACTCAAGGGAAGAAGGTTATTTATTAGGAATAATGAAATGGGTCTTCTTAGGGGAAGGTCCTAAAAAACATCAAGATGAGGGATAGAGGAGAGAGGGGTCTCAAATACTAGGGAAAGGATGGGAATGCGGTACTTGGCTATAGATTAGCAAAGGAAAGTCTACAAATTTTTAAAAAAGATAATTATGGGCAAGTTTTAAAGAGAGGAATGAACCTCAAAAATATTAGGATAGATAATCTTGAGTGACATTATGTTAGGACTAAGAATATAAAAACTTGTAATGAGGATGGAGTTATATGTATTTCCTAAGAAAATTACATGAAGAAAAGGGAGGTTATAGTCCTTACATTCTAGGGTTCTTGTAACTATTGTAATCAAGGAGTATTTAGACATAAAGTACTTGCTCCTTCTCAGAACCATGGATTCTCAGTTTCTTTATCATCAGAAACTTACCCAAGATCTCTAATTCTTGGTTGTCTTTTAAATTCATTATCCCATCATTCAAAGTTATAATATCTCTCTTTATTCTTTTACAAACTAGGCTGAGGTTGTTTGTCTTGGGCTTTAACTTTCTAGATGTTGGATTGAAAATGTTCCTTTATTCTTTTGGGTCTTCATGTATGGTTTAGGTTGGATGATGAAATATTTCATAGTTTATACAAGAGAAATGCAAATATAGAACCTTAAAAAACATAGGATTCATAAAGACTACTAAGTTGGTGACTTGGCATGAACAAGGACTAGTTTTATCATCCTAACTTATGTTGGTAGTGATAAGGTAGAAAGGTTCTATTATTCCTTGATTATGATTCGCCTTGATGGGTCCTAGTGTGAAACATATATAAACCATAATATCCATAATAGGTTCATATATATATCAAATATTTTAGGTGTCATCATTCATTCTAATAGCAATTGGTATGAGTTTATGCATTTATTCTAATTGTACATCTTCCCTAGTTAGCTAGTCTAAGGGTATATACCAAGATTCTAAAGTGTATTTTGATGGGCCATTTTTTGAAGCTAAAATACTTATATTTATTATTTCTCTATCCAATTAGTTAAAGAGAAAATCTTGTTGAATTGGTAGTCTCCAATAGAAGTGACAAGTTGGACCACTTTATAGTAGATCGTATTTGTCAGCTTCAACTTTCTTGATTTAACTTTGTAATGCCCTTATGATTCAAAAAATGTACCAGTAGTTGGACAAGTTATCTTTCTTTACTAGAACAACTCTCCTATGAATTTTAGAGGTACATCTACCTTGTATGATAAAATTTCTAAGCTTTTCTCTTTTTAAAAATGAGGTATGCTTTTAACTAGAAAGTAGATAAGACAACACAACAATGAAATAAAATAATTTAAAGAAGTAAATAGAATATCATAACAAATAATGAGTCATTATCTCTTAGATTAGTAAGTAAAAGTGTATTGTAATGTCCCTCAAATAAAATGCTAAGTCAAATCTGAAAATCTCCTTCTTAATCAAACTCAAATTAGAGCAAATCGGTTGTACAAAAAGAGCACCAAATGGAAATTGGGTAATGTGAAACTAAAACCAAATGATATATTAAATATCTCCACATGGAATTACATCATTTTTCTGTCAAATACATCAGTTAAGAGCAATGAAAAGCAACAAAAAAATCTGGAAAGTTTGGAAATCTTTATTTCTACCAAACTGAAAAAATAGATGCAAATCGAGTAGGATAAAAACTTCACCAAAATATTTCAAACTAACACAGAAAGATGGGAAAATGCCATAGAATGATTTATTACTAAATATAACATGGTTTTATATCATCTTTTCTACCATATCCAACAAATAACAGAAAATTACAGCTGCAGAAAAATACCCAAAGAAATACCCAAACTGAAAGCCAAAACTCACACCAAAACTAGAGAAAACTCCACAAAAACTCACCCCAACTTCATACCAATTTTCAAATAGAAAGATACATATATGAATACTGTAATAACATAAAAATATTCTGCTCACAACAAAAATACAATCTGAAACTCAGAAATCTACATTATTCCCTCCAAACTACACCAAATTCCTACAAATAAACTAAGACAAATTACCCAACTAAAGAGCATTCGACTCAATGGAAATATCTGGATGAAATTGTGCCTAGAGACCCTCAAAAGAACTATGTTTGAGCCTCAATCCCCTTGTTTTTCCAACCTCTTAAGAAGAGAAAACACTCAACCAAAATCTGGAATAAGAACCCTTCAAAATGAAGCCCAAATTCATGTTTTATTAAAAAATATTCAATTTCAAAGTTAGGGACCCAAAATTCAAGACCAAGGAGAGATTCACTTTTTCATGTAGTTCATGTAACCTTTGGTTCCAAGTTTCCATTGATTTCTTCCACTCTAATGCAAACTGCCACTTGTCCTAGCTTGTCATAAGTCACTAAATGCCAAAAACAAGCAAGAAGAAGATCCCACACCCAAGTGGAGATAAATATTAATTTAAAATATATTTGGTTATAAAATAATATTCTATTCATGGTCAAGTCACCAAATTTTATTTTATTTTCAAATCTATTGAGTGCTCCTAATTTGCTAGTTTGAGTCTGCCGACTTACTATTTTTAGTAAATGGCTATTTTTAGAAAATTTTGAAAAAAGGACATGACAAGTCCTCCCTTCCTAAAATTT